>NDGN011468519.1:0-22934 GCA_002564285.1 Tympanoctomys barrerae
GTTTTGAGATTTTATGCCATTGTTTTTATATTTTTTCTTTAAAATAACTGATGTCAAAATAAAAAAAAATAATAAAAAATAAATAAATTAAAAAAAAGAAACATCACACTGAACTACATACCCAGCCCTTTTATTGTATTTCATTTTGACACAGGGTCTCCCTAAATTGCTAAGTCACCCAGGCTGAGCTGGAACTTGTGATCCTCCTGCCTCAGCTTCAAAGACTGCAAGGACAATAGGTACATCCGGTACACTCAGCTACCACCCAGGTTTTCTGAGCAAGTCTCCTGGCTGGCAGCTGGGGGTTGACCCTGGCTGAGTTTTGTTAGGATTCAAGGCGCAGAACAAAGAGGCAGGCTCACTAGGCCTGGCCTAGGGCTTGGCGGGCGAGGGCCACGTGAGACCCACTCCTTGCCTCGGGCACATTCTCTTGTTCATGCTACACAACGCAGTGCTGGGTGGGAGCCCCCCCCCCCCCAGGTCTCATCTTCCTGAGAGGGGCACTGAGGCTTGCAGGGGTGAAGTCTTCCAGCTGTGGCTGCAGAGTGAGTTAGTTTTCTTATTCCTTTCAAAAACCTGGTGTCACCCGAGGCCAAATCAGAGCAACTCTGGGAACAGGAACCCCAGAGAGGAGAGGTGGGCTTTGCCCTAGAAGAACTCAGAGAGTGAGAGGAAGGATTGTCCCAAATACTCGGTGCCCTGGTGGCAGGTGGCTTTTCTGGGCAGCAGCCTCATCTGCCTGCTTAGGGAAGCAGAATTTACAGAGTGGAGCCTGGAAGTGGGGGGAACAGAGGACAGCGGCAGGCCCCCTGTTGCAGGCGGCAGCATTCGTTACCCTGGCCAAGGAGCCAGCTGATGCTCTGAGGCTTGCCTCTTGGCTGGCTTTGCTGCTTTGATATTAAAGGTGGCTAGATCCGAGGTTTCAGAGGAAGCCTGTGGTGTCTGACCCCTGCCAAATCCTGTGACCCTGATGGTCACATAGCTGGAGTGGCCAGCCACACCTTCTCCACCCAGCAGCTCTTCCTCCCCTCACTCAATACCATGTCCCCAGATTCATTCAAGGGACCCCAGCCCTCTCAGGAAGAGCCTGGCGCAGAAGCCTGCACATGGGAAAATGAAA
Source organism: Tympanoctomys barrerae (assembly GCA_002564285.1). Taxonomy (NCBI): domain Eukaryota; kingdom Metazoa; phylum Chordata; class Mammalia; order Rodentia; family Octodontidae; genus Tympanoctomys; species Tympanoctomys barrerae. The sequence continues at coordinate 1,121 of NDGN011468519.1, forward strand.
TAGAGACATAGAGAGTCTCACATTGACAGAGCAGCCCGATCCTCCATCAGGAGAATCGTCATAGGGTGCGGAGGCTGACACAGAGATGGGGCTCGAGGTTTTGCCTCTGGGTCCCGGCCCCTCCAGCAGCTGGGGTGAGGGAAGCAGCAGCAGCTGAGCTGGACATCTGTGAGCCCACAGTGCTCTCAGCTGCCACAGCCCCTGTGCTTCTCAGGGCTCGGCATTTACGAAACTCATCCAGCCCATCACCTCTGGTTGGCAGATGGAGAAGCCGAGGCAAGGAGCTGCAAGAGGTCTTGAGCCCGGATACTCTGATGCATCATCCTGCCTCACTTGGAGGCTCTTGATGTCATTTTTTCCACCTACAAAATGGGCATCAGAGTCTGACAGACATCCACTGTTTGTCCATCCATCCTTCTCCTCCTCTTCTCCTTTCTTCCCTCCCTCCCTCCCTTCCTCCTTCCCTCCCTCCCTCCCTTCCTTCTCTTTTTGACACTGAGTTTCTCTGTGCAGTCCAGGCTGGCCTTGAACTCACAGTGATCTTCCTGAGTCAGCCTTTATAGTGTTGGAACCATAGGCGGGCACAACCACACCTGGCCGCTGTCCTCTTCTGAGTCTCGGTTTGCAGCTGGTGCTCCTGAGCATGGAGGACAGCCGCAGAGGGTCTCCTTCCTCCAGAGATGCCTCAGCCTTCTCAGACAGAGATGCTGGTGCTGCTGATGTGCATCATGGACCGCCGGTGGCTGAACTGTGTCCTTTAGAAAGATATTGAACTAACCTCAGGGACCTGTGACTGTGACTTTATTTGGAAGCAGTCTTTGCAGATGTAATCAAGTTAAGAAGTGGTCGCTGGGGTGGAGGATGAATCCAGTATGATTGACAGAGAGAAAAATCCAGGGGAGGAGAAGGTCACGTGACAACGGACACAGAGACTGGCATGATGCAGCCACGGCCCCAACGGTCACCATCGCCAAGAATGGCACAGTGTCAGAGACCAGAAGAGCCAAGGAGATCCTCCGTGGCAGACTGCCAGCCCCTGCTACCACCTGGATTTTAGCCTCCTGCCCTCCAGATCAGGGAGACAGGAGATTTCTACTCTTTCCAGGCATCCAGTGTGTAGTGTGTGCTGAGGGCAGCTCTGGGAAACTGACCTACTTTCTAGTGCTGGAAACACCAAGCCAACTTTGAGTGATGCTACTTCCTTCTTCTATGGCTTCCTTGGTACTCTCCCAGCAGAAGTGATGTCCCCTGCCTGAGCATCCTCATGTTTCCATGACCGCAGTGCAGCCCTGCAATGCTCCTGGACCACATTTCCCCCCACCTTGACTCGGGCTGTTAGAAGTCTTTTTTGGTATCTTGGTCACTGGTATAGCTTCTTGCCCAGCATAGGAACTCAGTAAATAATGAGTGGAGGAATTTGCTTCCCAGGGCCTGGTGATGCATCCTAACTCGGCTCCTTATCCGTCGCTTCCCACCCTCTCTGGTCACTTGGTACACAGGCCCCACCTCTCCCTCACTGTGCCCCGGTCACACCATGTCAGCCAACGTGCAGCAGGCCCTGAGCTCAGCTAATTATGACTGACGCATGCCTCATGGCAGGGAGCCCACGGCGGCGGGATTGGCATGTTGGCAGGAGGTACTGGTGTGATGGATGGCCCTGCATCATGGGCCATTTCCAATTCATTCCCCAGAAGCCGGGCCTTTCTGGGAAGGAGAGGAGCGGGTCCTCCAGTCCCTGCTCACCCACACGCCGTCCCTTGCTCTCTGTCTTCTTCCTGCTTCCCAGAACCTAAGTCCTGCCCTGCCCTTCATGGGGGGTGGGAGGCATCTGGCTCAGGAAGCGAATGAGGCATTCCTGTGCTCCCCCTCTCTGTCAGTCATCCCTGTCCAGAGAGAGTGATGTGGGCATTGCACACTGCCTGTCCCCTCTTGGATGGGCTGGTGGCAAGGCTCTCAGCCACAGTCCCATCTTGCCGGGGGGCCTCTGTCTATGGCTGAGAGAGCTCAGCGGCTTTAGGCTCTAGGACTATCCCATTGTACAGATGAGAACAACGATCCTCAGAGAAAAGCAGCAGCAGAGCCCAAGCAGCACAGATGGCCAGTGTGGGCTCCGGGGTGGACACGCAGTACTGTCTGTCTCCAAGGCTCACGTTCTTGCCACTAAAAGGGACAAGGCCACAAAGCCACCTCTGTCTGCCATCAGACATGAAGTCTGAGCATGCCCCGATGAGGGCTCTGCTTCTTCTAGCTGTTTCCATGTGGTTTTTAAGGGCACAAGCTGGCCCAGGGTCACTTGGGAAAGGCCAAGCCAGGAGCCCAGGAGGGCCAAACCATTACCTTCTTTGTGTGACTGGCACTGGGGTAGCTATCAAGAGATGCATGTCCTTCGCTGGGCCTCATCCCTCTGTAGGTCACAACCAGCTCAGTCCTGCTAGCCCTCCCCAGGCACATGACAGATGGCACTTGACAGAGAAGCCAGGAGCAGTGTGTCCTTTCACAGCACCACAGGCCCCACGAGAACAGACGGGAGAGGCAGCCCCAGAAGTGGCCTCGCGCGCCAAGTCAGCAGGACCCTAGAGACCTCCGCTCCCTGTCCAGCCCGGCCTCGGCCCCTGAGACAGGAGGGCAGGCCGCGGGCTCTGGTTTGGCAGGGGACAACCCCAGTGTAGGAAAGGCAGAGTTTACAGGAAGGCTACAAGTTACCGGAAAGGACGATAAATTAATATAATGGGGCTGTTTGGCTGGTGACAAGGGATAAAACATGTGGTCCAAAAAAGCCCCGCATGAGACTGTCAACAGGATGAATGAGAAGGTGGGATGGAGAAGCGGAGCGAGTGGGGCGGGGCCTCGCAGGGAGGCGGAGGCCGAGAGATGGCCTGGTGGCTGTCCTCCAGGGCCCTGCCACCCTCTTTCAGGCCCCTGCCGGAGCTGCTCCCCATCTTGGAACTTGCTGCCCTCTGCTTTCACTGGCTTCCACACAGCTCCGTGCCTTGCTCCTAGATTCCCAGGGTTCCTGGTGCGGAAGCACACAGCGTATCCTCCCTCCATTCACTCCCTCACGGCCCGCACAGCTCTTTCAGCAAGTGCTGTCTGAGTACTTCCTGTGTGCCCGGAGACCTCACAGTGTGCCAAGAGGACACTGCAGCCCTCAGGGGCTCTCAGGCAAATGGGGACAGCGCTTGACACTGGAGGACTATGGCCAGGCACACCTTTCTGGACAGCAAGGCCGTCCAGGAAGGTGTTCTTAAGCGGAGTCCTGAAGGGAAAGCAGGGTATGAGCCAGGCCAGGAGGTCAGGAAGACCTGCAGGCAGGGGGCGCCATGAGAGGCTGATGGCCCTGGTATTTGGGCATGGCAGGATTAGAGGGTACGAGAGTGGGGTGTTCCTGGGGGGACAAGATGGGACTGGCAAAGTGGCTATCAAGGCAGTCTGGGTAGGGAGAAGAGGATCCAAGCCCTGCATGACCCTGGGAACCCTATTACTTCTTCCAGCTCAATTCCTCACTGGAGCAGAGGAGGAGAGAGGAATCGTAGCTGCCTTCAGGAGGAAGTGCAGGTACGGCTTCTAGCATAGCTTCTGGATTGTGAACGAATGGGTGGTGAATAGAGCATTTACAAACCATACTAAGAGGCTCGTAGAGCATCTTGGGGGCAGTGGGGAGACCACAGAGGTCTAGATGTGTACACTGAGGGCTCATTGAAGCGGCAACCCAGGTCCCCCACCTGCTGAGGCCTTCATGTCTGTATGCCCCCATGCCCTGATCTCCAAGGAGAATTCAACCCATTCACAGAGGAGATGAGGAATCGGGGACAGTTCAGAGTGACCTTTGGTGAGGACAGAAAGAGGGCCCCCTGCTTCTTAGCAGAGGGCGCCTCAGGGGCACGACTTGTCTGATGGGCTGTTGGTGCACGGCACATACCAGCCGTGGGCGGCTCTGGGAACACAAAGAGGCTGAAGCCACGGCCAGCTGGCTGCAGAGATAGGATTCACGCTGGCTACGGAGTGGGGAGATGGGCACAGCAGGCAGGGCAGGGCCACCCAGGATTGGCAGGGCAGTCAGGGCAGCTCCACAAAGGGGTGAGGCTGCATGAGTCATCTGCTCGTTGATTAAATGGGAAGCAGGAGGATGCAGTATACAAGCGCACTGAGCTTAGCATCTACCAGGGCACACAGGTGCAAGAGACTGCAAGAGCAAAGGTGTATGCGAGGGCTGTGGGGACACGCAACACACAACGGACACCTCCCCACATGGTGATATTTAAGCCAGGGCTGTAGCCAGGCAAAGATCAGGCACACAGGATTCAGAGCAGAGAGGGAAGAATGGGTCAGAGTCTGAGGGGACAGATGGCCTGGCCCATTCACTCGCTGGTCAGAGCTGGAAGGGAGTCCTTATGGCTGGGGCCTCAGTAGAGAAGGGAAGGAGAAAGGGGGCTGGGGCGGAGCAGGGCGGAGGCAGGAACCCTGCACTCAGGCTTCTGAGTGAGTTGTGTCCAGGGTCAGGGCTCCCGCCAAAGACCATGGAAGCCAAGGAGGAGATGGACGCTTGTCTTAACTCCCTCCTGCCGAAGCGCAGGACAGGCGCACAAGGGCAGAAGGAGGTAAGAGAGGATGCCGAGAGTTGGGGGGAGCCCAGGGAGGGCAGAGTTGATCTCACAGAGGGAAACAGGAGCTTTCAAAGCTTGGCTTTCTTTTCAGTCATTTGGGGAAAATATTTCCTTGTACGGAAAAAGATGATGTCGAGGACAGAACCGGTGGCTTCGCTGGACCCTGGTATGGACAGTGACAAGCATCATGGGGCTTCGTGCTGCTCCAGAGGGAGGCATGAGAAGGTGTGTTGTTAAGGCTGGAGTGTTGGGATGTCAGCTGGCACCACTAAAATGGTAAAAAGCTGAGCTGATCAGTTGCTAAATAGGGAAGGTTTACCTGAGCTCTGTTGTGAAGTTTGGGAGGACAGGTGGCCCTGTCACTATTTGGCCCACAGTAGAGGCAGTAGCACATGATGGTGGGAGTGCGCAGTAGAGCAAAACCACCCCTGCCCCCGACCAGGGGAGCGACAGGAGAGGAGACCCTCACTCGGATCTGGCCAAGTCTGGCTCTTGCTGCGCCTAGGGACAGCTGCCATCTTGCCAAGGCCTGGGCAAGCAGGGGGCTGCTAGCCTTGTGTTCTCCCCAGCGCTCCATCCCACTGCCAGCCGACAGCACAGGGTGGCCCTCTCGTGCAGTGATCCATCTCTCTGTGGTCAATTGCTCAAGCTAACTTTACTCCCCAAAGGTCAAAGCTTTATTTCTGGGTGAGAAGAAGGGAGAGCAGAGTCCTCCTGGCCAGCCCCAGTCACAGATAACTGATGGGCCAATCAATACATCTACTGCCCTTTGGACCACAGCACTGACATGGGTGGGAAGAACCAGGAAAGCAGCCTTGTCCCCCATCTCTGCCTTTTTCGGTGTCCCTGGACTTGTACTGACTTCTAAGGCTCCTGTTGGTGACTCTCACGGGGCTTCTACCCCTTCCCATCTTGATCCTCTTGCCTGAGTCCTCTTCTATAATTTTAATCATTTGGACCTTCTGCAAACACTTCCTCTTGGGGATTTTGCTTTCTTTTCAGTCACTTAGGGGAAGGATTCCCTTGTCCAGAAGGGAAGATGGCCTGTCTGCTTCTTAGTACAGAAGAAAGATGGTTCTGTGGAACAGGGAGATGGGTTAGCTTGCAGCAAAAAGCATTTCTGAAAAGGAACCAGGGAGTCCGGTCATGAATAACAAGGATGCAGGCTTCTAAGGTGCAGCAGGGAGGGGGTGAGACCAGGCTGGAGGGCAGAGAGGCAGACAGGCTTGGGCCTGTCCCCACCAGAGTGAGCCGGGAAACTTTGGGCAGTCAACCCAGTGTCTTTGCGGCTTGATTTTCACACTTATAAATAGGGGAGGTAGCACCAGCATGGAGAATGGGAAAAGAAGCAGACAGGCCAGGCAGGAACGCTGGCTCGGGGAGCTTGGATCGGAGCTGAGTTAGGTCAGGGTATGGCTGCACTGGGCTCCCCCAAACTCATGTCTACCTGGCACCTCAGAATGTGCTTGGAAATAGAGTCTTGGCGGGTGCAATTAACTAAGACAAAGTCACACCAGGCTAAGATGGGCCTTAAACTCCATGAGTGTCTTTATGAGAAGGTCACAAAAGGATGCAGATACACGGGGAGAAGAGCACATGGGGACAGAGGCTGGGCTGATGAGGCACGTGTAGGTCAGAAAACATCAGCTTGCAGCAAGTCCTGGAAGCCAAGTGGGAGGCACAAGAGGGGTTTCCCCATAGCGATTGCTGAAGGGTTTGCACTCAGCTTCTGTGCTCCAGAGCTGTAAGATGACATCTTGCTGTTCTTCAAGCCATGCAGTATATGGCAATCCGCTGCAGCAGCCACAGGAAACAAACACAGCTGGTAATAAGGCGGTGGGCGAGATGGCTCCTCCCTCCTGGACCCATTCCCTGCAGCCCGCTGCGGCCAAGTGAAGTTCTACGTGGACGTGGGACAATGGAACCAAACAGGCCTTCCCCATCCTGCTTCCTAGTTGTACTAAACCTTCAAGTGGAGGAACACGAGGTTTCCTTATGCCTCTTGTTTCATCCCTTGCACCGGTTTGTGATGTTCCTTTCCCTAGGATCCAAGGAATACCATCAGCCTTGCAAGGAGATGAAGGGGTTGTAAGCTGGGCTGAGCCTGAGCAGGACTGGGGCCTTGAGTTGGTTGGGTGGAAGATGTAGTATCAGATGGCACCACCCTATGCCTGCTGTGACTCAAGTCTTGCTCCCAAGCTTGCTATGGCTTTTCCCCCGTACGATCTTCGCAAGTTTAAGGCCCCCATGCTATGGTTTGAATAGGGTCTGTCCCCCCTGCAATTCATGTTGGAGTTGAACCCCCATAGTGGGGTATTAAGAGGGTGGAAAATCAACTCAATGGTAGTGTTTAGAGGTGGAAGCTTTGGGAGGGAATTAGGATCGGAGAAGGTCATTGGTGGGAAAGCCTTCACTGCTGCATCCTGGTGGATTGAACGGAAGAAGCGAGACCAGAAGCTGCACATATACACACACACTCCACATCCTGCTGTGGGAGTCCTGCACACATTTGGGACTTTGCCAACAAGTAGGCCACCCCCAGATGTGGCCTCTTCTAGGCCCCCCCATCCTTTCCTGCTTTGGTCTCTTTCCTCCTCGGGTTCTGAAATGCTGGAGTTTCCAGCTTTGCGTGCTGACGGTTTCCCCTCCCACCGTCTTCCCTTGAAGAGAACATCCCCTGTTCTGGTTTCACCTACCAGATGCTCATTTCTCCCAGATTTTTAACTCTAATTTCCTGCCTGAACAAGTCAATGGTATTTCGACAAGCTCTGTGTCCAAAAGTTTAAAATGTCCAAAGCTGAGCTCAGGTCTTTGTGAATGTGTGGAGCCCCTTGACTCCCTAATATAGTTAGTGGCCCTGTTGGCTCAGTCACCCAAGCCAGAAACAGCAGTGGCTTTTTTCTTCCTTCTCCTCTCCCCACCCCCAATCTCGATCACCCACTTTCTAGCCAGGCCATGAGCCCGCTGCGACATGTGATGCCAATTCTAGCCCTAAAACTTGGTCTGGCACCCAGCCCACGGTGGGCAGTCATGAAATAGTTTTTGAACTAATACACTAAGCCTTCCACATTTGCCTCCTAAGCATCCCTTATCCTGGCAAGCTATTCCATACCATCTCCTTCATCTCTGATCTGGTTTCCATTTGCCAGGCCTTTACAGACTTCCTGCCGGCCATCATTGGCTCAAGCTGCTTAAGGAAAGAGATTTCAGACCATGTGCTTCCTGCTCACGTCCCCTCATGACACCCCATGGCACAGAGGATAAAAGGCTTCTTTAATAGGGAGCCCATGGCCCTACTGCAGTGAAACAGACCCATGGAGGATGTCCTGGAAAGCCTGGTCGGCTGGAAGAACTCAACAGCATACGTTCTCCTACCACAGCATGTGGCCTTCTGCTCCTGCCTTACTGGATGCACCGGTCTCCCTGGACACCGCTGCTCCAGCCCCATGAAGGAGGATGTGTGTTATCACGCACGATCATCTCCATCATGTCCCACGACAGTGATTTCTTTGTGCATTTCTCTTCTTGTTATACTTCTTCCTGACCCTTCTGGGAGGATCCTGGCAATATGTAGAGGTGCTTTTGGTTATCACAACTCTGGGTAAGAGGATGTTATTAATATTTTGGAGGGGCTTGTTGGTTGGCTCCGTTGTTTTAAGCGCCTGCATAGGCAAACCCAGTGAGGCGCGGGGGACCGTGGTTCGATCCCCAGCTCCACATGCCACACCAGACCTGCCCTTAAGGCAGCCTGAGCCAGCTCCCAACCCCTAGGGTAATCCTTAACATTTTATAGGCAGAGGCCAGGGATGCTATTTTTTTAAAATAATTATTTGTAATAGGGTCTTGCTATGTAGCTCAGACTCATAGTGATCCACCTGTCTCAGCCTCCTCAGCACCGGGATTACAGTCTTGTACCGCCGTACCTGGTTTCAGGGCCAGCACAGCTTGCCCAGGATTCTGGGGCCAGCACAGCATGGGGTACCAGGGATCAAACCCAGTTCTCGTGCTCGCTAGGCAGGTGCTTGGACCGCAGAGCAAGCTCCCTAGCCCCCAGGGATGCTGTTAAACATCTTGCAGTTCACAGGACAGCCCCACAACCAAAGAACAACTCTCACAGATGTCGATGGAGCTGAGGCTGAGCAAGCCTGGTTTAGACTTCAGCACTGTCTGAACCCACCGTTGGCCCTGCCTTATGCCTGCCACACTGTCGGCCCTCATCGTGTGATTGCTGAGTGACTCTGCCACACTCCGCCCAGCCCTAGAGTGAAATCCATTCTCCCAATGGGAGAGGGGAGCTGCCAACCGAACCAGGTGGCGGGGACTAAGGCAGCTGAGAGCATCGTCCTTCGGAGAGACGTGTGCTTCCTCCAGGAACCAGAGCGGATGCAACCAATTTAGCTAACAAGTTGGCAGGGCCGCGATCACGTTGCCAGACAATGAAATTGCCCTTCCTTACCAACGCCGACTGCCAGGCTGATGAGACAAACAAGCCTGTTAATTAGGCCCGTAATGGCAGCTGCAAAGGGGCAATTTTTTCCAAGGAAACAGGGTGGGAGGGAAGGAATCTCTCTTGTCCGATCAGAGACGGGGCGTGACGCTTGGCTCTGCCACTTTTCAGAGGAGAAAGAAAGCTCATGTCGCTGTGGCTGCAGTCTTGGACCAAAGGGAGGACCTGGCCAGAGAGGATCAGTTAGACATGCCTTCCTCAGTCACAGCCTCTCCAGGGACAGGGGACAGAGGACAGATTGTGAGCACTTCATGGCGCTTGGCCCCAATAGGTCCGTAATCAAGGCACTGAATGAGGCCAAGTGTGAACGCCGAAGGGCCTTCTCTTCTCCGCTGGGTTCTGGTTCCACCTCTGGTCTCCTGGCTGCCTCCCTGCAGCCTTGTCTGCGCATGCCTCCTCTGAGCCTGTGCTCCAGGCCTCCAAGGAGGCCTTGTGTCCTGCAGGATTGCTCTGCCCACGAGGCCCAGGGAAGTCCTCTTGCTGGTGTGGCTTTCACTCGGTCCATGCTGAAGGGGATGTGTCCGACACCACCTCCCAGCCCAGTTCCTCAGCATCCCAGACCCTGCAGCCCAGAATGCTGGCAGGCCGGGAGCCAGGGCATGCTCGGGGGCCTCAGGGCCAACTGGCATAGTCGCTTGGCTGGGTTCAAGGGGTTGGTTGTCAGGCCTGGAGGGACAACACCTCCTACACAGGTGAGCCCACCTCGGGCAGTTTGTCTAGTCCTTGGCCAGTGGCCAGGGATACAGTATTGTGTCTCCAGCAGGAGGGCAAACATTTGGGACACCTCAAGTCTGGGACAGGCTCAGAGACCTTCCAAGCAGTGGACACACTGACTTGATTCCAAATCATCCCACTGCCACCGTCGAATCCTCTCCACCTGCAAAACTCACTTGCCTAGGTGCTCTAGGCTATTGCTTAGGCCATGCCCACTGCAGATGTGTCAGGAACGCCAACCTGGAGGAGACGCATCCCCCACTCCCTGTGGGTAAACCGAGGAGTGCGCATGGGCACGAGCCAGGACTTTCCTGCAGACCGGGGATCTCAGCTCTTCCTCCAGCTCCATCAAGAAGTGCCTCTCTTGGAGACTCTGCCCCTAAAGAAGGGTCATTATTGCTAATGCCTTTTCTCCCCCATCTGTTGTGATTGTTTACACTCCACTTGCTAATTAGAGACTAATTAGCTGGTGCTGAAATTCATCACTTTCCAAACACAACTGGGCGGCGGGAAGAGCACAGTGATGCGGGCAACATCTGCACCTCTGCTTGAAGCCAAGGCGCCATCCTGCTCCTCCCCTGTCGGCTCCCCCCTCCTCCCTCCCTGCTCGCTTTCCAACAAGCTCTGGGCAGGCCGGGCCTGCCTGTTATTCTACTCGGTGCTCTCAGCACAGGGCAGCACACAGCGCCTAGTAAAGACTCAGAATGTTCTAGCTGAATGAATGGATGAAGGCAGCAGAAGGTGTGTCGTTGGGGGGAAAAGGGAGGACAATTAAGCCACTGATGAGCATCGAGACACAGAGCTGTCCCTGAGTTGGTGGAGGAAGACGCTGGCTGGATCCTCCGGCCCAGGGCCCTCGGCAAGAATATTTTTGGTAGAGTATCTTGCTAAAGGGGTCAGGGCTGACCTCAGGGAAGCTTTCAAGGGATTGGGTGGGAGGCTCAGTGGGAAAAAAGACAGACAGACTGAGAAGGACAGAGGGTAAAGTCATATAGGAGGGGGAGGGAGAGAAGGGGCACAGGAGGCAGAGCCGGTGGACAGAGAGAGGGCGGCAGGGAGGCTCTGCAGGAGCTAGGGAAGCAGCACTGGCGTAGGGGAGGAGGTGTGACTACATGCGCACTGAAACCAACCATTTCATGACAGCCAGGAGAGGGGCCACCCAGGGCCTGACCTCCCTCCCTCTCATCTGGGGCAGAGCGGCTGCCATTACCCAAAGTTCCCTTCTTCTAATTAGGCTGTGGCTGCAGGGCCGGCTCCCTGGGCCCTGCTGTGTCTTGTGGGCCTCCCCTTGGGGATGCAGAGGCCAGCCAGCTGCCAGCCAGGTCGAAAGAGCCAGAGGGGAGGGAAGCGCTCGGGGTCCCATGAGGCGTCCTGGTGTGTAGGTCCAGGAAGACCCAGGCAGCTCCTGGGAAGCCTCCAGAGCAGCCAGAACCCGGGCAGGGGAGTGGAACCTTGCCTTTCTGTGCTTCTCACTCAGTGACATCCCAGAAGAAGCCACCAAGCCCTGCATATCTGAGCAGGGGAGCGAAGCTCAGGGGAACACTGAGCCCCTTGAACCCTCCTTTGCACGTGGGCCTCGCGCATGTCCCTTCTCAGCTGTCAAAAGGAAGGCTGTAGGAGTTGATGCTGCCGCCCTTAAATACCCTCTGCCATCTACTTGCTGTGTGGTGTAGGGCATGCCATACGGCCTCTCTGAGCTTGTGCGTTCCTCTGTAAAATGAGGCTGTCCGCACTTACCTCATGGGGCTGCTGTGGGGACAAAGGAGACTAGAAAGTCATGTTCTAGCTCCTCCCTTGCTATGCAGGGTGGCATGGGTGGTGGGCAGGGCACGCTGCCGCTGGCTGCCTGCTGGAGAAGGCATGCTGTGCCCTTCTCTTGCATGGCACAGGGCTGGAGTGCACGTACCACATGCTGTCCAGGAGGAAGCAGGGACAGGCTGTGTCTGCCAACTTCCCTGGCTCCTACCATGCCAATCAATGGGACATTAGGGGACATGGACTGGGAGCAGCAGGGCACAGCACACTGACAACTGCGTGCCACCCAAGCAGGGCGACAGCCACCCACCAAGCACCCTTCCTCTGGAGTCCCCGCCTTCCTCCACACCGGCAAGGCACCTCTCTGCCTACTTCGCTCTTCTTACCATGCTCTACACTCCGCCATCCCTGGCACACGAGCCCCAGCCCTGTCCCATGAAGCTCATGGGCAGAGCAGGCCTGGGCTCTGCTGCTTGCCCTCCCACGCTGGCGCGAGTCAGAGTCCCTGAGGGCTTGTTCCAACACCGCTACAAGCAGGTGGGGCTTGAGAATCTGCATTTCTAGCACGTTTCCAGGGGCAGTGCTCTTGCCACGGGTTTAGGAACCACACTTTGAGAATCACTGGCCTAGAAAGACAGCCGATCAGCCAAAGGCTGCTGGGACGCAGAGAGCGGCTCCTTCCGCGGGGCTGCGGAAGAATCAGGTGCTAGGGCGTTAGAGGTGCTTCTTTGCTTCTATGAAAAGCTTCCCCTGAAGTTAAGAGACGACCCCGAACCTTGGGCGAGACTTGGTTTCTGCTCCTCTCCTCTCAGGACCACCTGGGTCCCCCCATCTCTCTGTCATGTGCTAGGTGAGCCAATACCTACCTGAAAGGCGAAGGAGGGTAGGTAAGGTGGAACACAAAAGGAGGGACGTTCCAGGCAGCTAGGTGTGGCCCGAGAGGTGGCAGAAACCCTCCCGGGACCTGTTGCTGCTCTATCTTTCCAAGGCACATGGAAGGCGCCGGCATGAGCAAGATAAGGGGGCTTCAGCCTCACCAAACTGGTTTCTTTCTGGGCCTGCTGGGCAGGCGACAGGATGTCACTGGGGGGTGGTGCAGAGAGAGTGGACAAGGAAGATCCCACCCCTTCTTCCTCTGTGCACCACTGGCTGAGGTTCTAATCTCCAGGCCTTCTGAGCCATTAATCCCCCTAATGGGATCAGCTTCCCCTCCCTGACTGATATTTACATAATAGGGAAGAGGATCCCTTTTTCCAAGCAGCTATGAAGGCCAGAGTGAAATCTGGGGCGCAGGAGCACTCCCCTCCACCACCCCTGAGGCCTCCGCATAGCAAGGAAGGGTCTGAGCTCCGTGCTGGGTCACACCAGCCGCCCACCATAACGACCCATGAGTGTGTGTGCGCGTTCATGAGTGTGTGCGCGTGCAAGCGTGCCTGGCACTCAGCTAATACTCAGCAGCAGTTATGATTCCTTTTTTATGCAAAAAAAAAGAAAGAAAAAAAAAGAAAAACCCAACTCGATGGATCATAAGCCCAGAGAAATCAAACTTGGAACCTGGCCAGGCTCCTGCCCTGAGCCCCCACCCCTGCCAAGTGGACGCTGTCTGTTAACGAGGGAGATAAACGGACAAGCCATCAAAGCAGATTTTCAATCTGTCGATTTCGCCCTGGGGCCTTTCAGAACCCGGTTTCTCGCTCCCCCCAGCCCTGCCCACCCGCCTGCCCGCCTTCCATCCCCACTTTGCTCCCACCCCCACGCTTTTATCTCCCAGAGTGGGACCTATTGGCCCGACCCACGGGGCGCCTTTCATCGGGCTCCAGATCTGCTAATGGAACAGAAGGCTGGGTGCAGAGGGATGAGGGACAGGCTCTGCACCCCGACAGAGGCTGGAGAGCAGGCTTTGGGGGTGGGGGGGGGGCTGGCTGCAGCAGACGGAGGCCTGAGAAAGCAAGAATATGTCCAGCCTGGGGACAGAAGAATACAGAGAAATGGAGCCATGGTCGGGAACAGGTCCCCTATGCCTGTTCTTGTGAATGTTCCTCTCAAAGTTCTTGTGCTGCGGCTCCTGGTGCGTGAACTTGTCTCTACTCCACGCTCACTCTGCTCTGCCCTGCTGTCCACACTGAACCTTTCCTACAAGAGAAAAGGGGGAAGTGGGGCTGGAGCAAAAACAAAAGAACAAACTGCTCCTTCCACAGACTCCATGGCCAGAGGGGGAGAGGTGGCCCTCCCTGGCCCACGGCACGCAGCTAGCTGACTCTTCAGGACCCCTCCACCGGCATCTGCAGATGGCTGACCCTGGGCGGACAGAGACTGGTCACTCCTGGGGATGTGGTTTTCAGGACACTGGGCGGGGCCAGAAGGGCTCACTGAACATTTGCAGTTAGAGCTGGACTCTGAAACCAACCAGATGGACCAGTGTCTAGTGGGTACCATGATTATGCCCATTTTATAGGGCACAGCAAGAAGGGCTGTGCAGCTTCCCTAGGTCACAGAGCTAAACATCCATCGTACAGCCAAGCCTGTTCAGCAGCGGCTCCATCAGAACCCTCAGGGCTCCTTTGCTTTATTCACCTTGTGCCAGCCCTCTCTCCTACCCTTGTGGACTCTTTTTAGTCTCAACTGTTATCGTTGTGTGCCCTGGGGGTGGGGCCGTCATGGCAGGCCTGGGGATTGAACCCCTGGCCCCTGAGCCTGCTTGCAGGTGCTTTAATCCACTGAGCTATTTGTCCGACCCTTCCTGGCCTCTTTCAAACAGACCACTCAGGGTTGTTTGCTAGAACCTCATCGTGTAATGCTAGGCCCTGGAGCCCTAACCCGGGATTCTGGGTCTAAAATTCTCAAGGATAGCTATGCGCCTGGGTGACACATGCAAAGAATGCAAGAAGGGGCGACCCGCTTTCTGGCCTCCAAGTAGAGATCAACAGAGAGCTCCTGCTGTGTTCTGCCTGCGCCGGCCGGCCGTTCGAGAAGTTGGTGGGAGACTGTGAGGCCAAAGCGTCAAGTTCTGCCTTATTGGGTGGGAGAGAGCAACAGGCTGCAAGGGACATTTATTCACCTCCACTGTTCACCACTGGCTCTTCCGTGCACTGACTGCTTGCTCCTCCTTCCAAGAGGAAGAGGGCCAGAGAGAGGGCGGGTTGGGTGGTCACCGAGTCCAGACCAGCGTGATGCTTGTCTGTGTTGGCTCCTCAGGAACCCCCAAGAGGAGAGGAATCAGTTTACACCTAGCTCTGCCACCTACATTTCCGAAGGAACTGAGGGACACTTCTTTGTCACTTGAAATTTGCTTAGCCGTCACTCACTGGGCAGGCTGTGCTGGCCCCTTCAAGAAGAAAACCAACCAGAAGAGGAGAGGGCGAGAAACCACTGGTTTGTCATCAAAGGAAGGTAAGGAGGTGGAGGGAGGCCGGGCAGGCAGCATAGGCCGTGGGAGGCAGGAGAGAGATTAAGCTTTTAGCTGCAGTCAACCAGATCAGCTGGGCCAGGCGGGGGAGCCTGCCGGGGGGACCGATGGAGAGAGGAAAGGACGGGGCTGCAAACTGGGAGCTGGAGGGGCCTGGACACACGGTAGGGCCCAGGCCCAGGGGCTCTGGTGACAGCAAGGGACATAGCACCAGGCTTAGGAAACATCTGGCATGGGTGAGAGCCGCTGTGAGTTGAACTGAGTCCCGCTGAAAGACAGGTTGCAGCCTTCTCCTGTGGCCTGGGAAGGTGACTTATTGGAAACAGGGTCTTCACAGGTTGAAGTCCTGAAAGCACAGGTGGGGTTGGAGGAGAGGGACAGGGGGAGCCAAGGGACGCCCAGCCCTGGTGGTTTCCACCTGAGGCAAGCAGAGGCAGGAGGATTCTGCCAGGAGGTTCAGAGGGGCCAAAGGCTGGCCGAGGCTTTGTGTTCACAAGCCCGGCCTTCAGAACTGGGAAACAATATATTTCTCGTGTTTTACGTCACCCAGCTGGTGGTACTTTGTGTACTGCAGCCCTGGGAAATGAATACACAGCCCAAGAGCGACTTCTAACCGTGACTTGACTTCTCATTATGAACTCTGCCCGGAGCCACCCACAGGCCTCCATCTGAGGAGCATGTGCCACCCCCCACCTGGTGCTGGGCTCCAAGCCTGTAAGGCAGCCTCAGTCTCCTGTCTCCTTCAGCCTCAGGCCCCCAGGTGGCAAGTCCTGAGGCCATTTCCAAAGTGTACCCCAAAGCCACCTACTTCTCCGGTGTCCATGAACTGAGTGACGCCTGCTGCCTGGGTGACGCCTGTTGCCTGGGTCCCCTCCCCCCATTCACACATCCACTGTTCCACACCAGTCAGGGAGACATCGTTCAAAAGCAAACAAGCCCAGTTTACTTCCCTCCTCAAAATACTTTTAAGCGCCACATTGATCCAGCAATGCAACCCCTGGGTGTGGATCCAAAACAACCGAAGGCTAGGTCTCAGAGATTCTTGCATACCCGTATTGACAGCAGCATCACGTACCACAGCCAAGAGGCAAAGGCGACCCACGCGTCCACTGATGGGGCTGAATGGGTAACAAACACAACGTAGCCCAGACACACCATGGATACTACTCACGATGGATAGAAGGGAATTCTATCATAAGCATCATGCGTGAACCTTGAGCATGTTGTGCTATGTGAAATAATCTGTCACAGAATGGCAAATATGATCACATTCGCTTATTTGAGGTCTCTAGAGTAGCCAAACCTGCAGAGACAGAGAAGGCATTGCCAGGGGCTGGGAGGAGAGGGATGGCAAGGGAGCTTCCCAGGGGAGCAGGGCAGCCGAAAGTGCTCTGGAGATGGGTGGGGATGAAGGTGGCACAAAACGTGAAAGCATTTCAAGTCGCGGGATGTGTGCTAATGGTTAAAAGAGTAAATATTATCCAATGTATATTGTACCGCAAGAAACAAAAACCCACAGCACCCACCTATGCTTCCCACCAGGCTTCGAAGAAGACTGAAACTTCTTTCCAGGACCAGAAGGGGTGGCTTTGGGGACTCCTGGGCCTCTTCTTGCCTGTCTGACCAACTGATCTGTCCTGGTGTACAGGGCTTCCCTCCCTGGGCTCAGGCCCAGAGTGACCTCCCTGGCACGGCCTCGAAGCATTTCTCCTCTGTGGCCAGCACCTTCCTGCTTGCTACTCTGGTCTGCTGTCTCTCTAGCAGCTGGCACCACCTGAACCTGTCTGGCTCATGATTTTCTTGCATCAGTTGGGTTTATCATGGCCTCTGGGAGGGCTACAGTCTACCTCCAAGTTCATGGCTATTTCCCAAGACCTGGAATGAAAAGCGGCACAGAGAGGGTACCTGGGGAGTAAAGGAGCAAGAGCCAACCTGTGGGAGGAAGGAAGGGGAGTGGCTCAGGAAAGCAGGGGAGGGCCTGGCAGTATCCCAGTTGCCCCATGACAACCCGGGGTAGTTTCTATGCTGTTTCTCTCCCTTTGGGGCTGATCTGCCCATAGCTATCAGAAAACTGAGGCTGAGCCCTTTGGGACCCTCCTCCGACTGGGCAAAAGGAGAGGAGCACGGAGCATGCAGCGTGGCTCAGTGCCCAGGGCTGAACTCCCCCATGAGGAAGGCCCATTAAGGGCCTCCATTAAGGCTCAGGACCCTGCTGGGCACACGACACCATTTCCCATTTCATCTCCACACAAAGCGGAGGCTCAGAGAGCCAAAGCCATGTGCTAGGCAAGGCCACGCTGTCAGGGGCCCCGCTTCTCACCAGGCCTCCTCCCGGCTGGTGGCCTGCATGCACGCTTTGGCAATCAAACAGAAAGGGCAGATCGAGCACATACATGCCGGCAAGGTTTGGGGCAACCTTACCCAGTCTGTGTCAAAAGCAAAGTTAGATACCAAACAGAGGCCAGAAATGAAGGAGGCCATCTCTTGGAGAGGGTGGGGGAGAAGAGAGGGTTTGGTGGCAGTAAGGGTTGCTTTCAGTCAACTTTTTTTTTTGTATTTAGTACAGGGTCTACAGGATCTCGCTATATAGATCCAGCTCATAGTGATTCTCCTGTTTTCAGCCTTCCAAGTGCTGGGATTACAGGCACACACCATCACACCCAGTCTCAGTTGCTGTCTCGGTGCACCCTGCGGGGGCAGGGCCAGCACAGCAAGCCTGATGGAACCCGGATATTGCGCTCTGCATAAGCTGAGCTATCTGGCCAGCCTTTCAGTCAACTTTTTATCATAGAATATATTTCAATTTCAGAAAAGCAGTGAAGATTATCCTAAGAGTTCTCTATAACCAGATATCCAGTTTCCCCTGTCATCAGTATTTTATAGCACAAGGTGACTGACTGGTTTTGTCACATCTCTGATGTTCCTAACAGAACCTGGGACTAGGGATGATGACGTCAGCTGTTACACCCATTGAGAAATGAGGACACTGAGGCTAGACAGGAAGGGTGAGCTTGAGGACGCCAGCGAATCAGTAGTACTGACCCTGACTTGGGCCCTAGGAAGGTCGCTTCCTGCTTCTCTCTGTTTGCTTTGTCTGCCTCTCAAATCAGGACTTGGTTGGGAGGCAGGGGCTTGAGCTCATGGCAGTCCGGTGTCTTCCATAGAGAAGAGAAGAAGCTATGTCTGAGCCTCCACAGACCCTGCCCCAGCTTCGCTAAGCCTCCCACCACCACCACCACCACCACCAAGCGTTTTCCTGTCCCTCTAACTCTGGCCATGCCCAGGTGCTTTCCAGCCAGGAGGGGCCGGCCCACTGCCAACAGCAGTGTGTCTTTCTTATTTATTTATTTATTTATTGCGGAACCGGGGATTGAACTCAGATCCTTGCATTTGCCAGTCAAGTGCTTATCCTACTGAGCCATCTCCTCGGCCCCTAACAGTGTGTCTTTCTGCAAGATGGTTCAGTGCCAGGCTCTGGCCATCTCCACAGGAGAGCGACGCATGCAGAGGATGCGTGGATAACCCCTGCCTGCCGTTGATACAGGAAGGACCCAGGCCAGCTCAGACAGCGCAGTGGGTGGGTCGCGTCCCCAGGCACTCCGTCCAGTTGCTTCTCAGTGTCTTGTCCACTGTCTCAGCAGGGCACTGCTGCATGGTCCCCACCTCTCAGGTGAGGACACGGAGATCCAAGGAGAAGTGAGGCCATCTGCTCACCACCCGTCCAACTTCCCTGCTGGTTTCAGTGCCTGAGCTGGCCCCACCCTCCCTGTCTCTCCCCACCAGCTCTGTCTGCTTCCTGGCCTATTTACCTTCCTGATTTAGCCTGCTTTTGTTTGGTTTGATATGAAAATGAATTTGTCCAGAATACACAGCAGCAGAAAGAACAGGGTGTGGGGTAGAGCCGAGAGGAGGGGC
Source organism: Tympanoctomys barrerae (assembly GCA_002564285.1). Lineage (NCBI taxonomy): Eukaryota > Metazoa > Chordata > Mammalia > Rodentia > Octodontidae > Tympanoctomys > Tympanoctomys barrerae. Next base: position 20,022 of record NDGN011468519.1, read on the forward strand.
ACTGAATGAAAAGCGGTCGCCACCACGACCGGAATCCGCCCACGGCGAATTCAGCACACACACTGCCGCCAGCGCCAGCGTGAGTTCCCAGCCAGCCTGACTCATGGTGGAACTCACAAGGGGCTTAGAATAGCGGGAGGTCTGGGAAGCAGGTCTTGGTTGGTTCTTGCCTGTGGGCCCTCAGGACAGCCCCAAATCTCTCTGGAGCTTCAGCCTTTGCAATAAAGGGTGACAACTGCACTGCCCTGAGGGGGCTGTTGCCAGCATAAGGATTAAATAAAACAGGATCTGTGAAGCACTGGCTTGCAATCCACCAAGTGCCACATGGGAGTGTGGGGTTGTATCTCTGGATTCTCAGCTCCCAGGAAGTACCACAGTGCTGCCACTACATCGCCCCCTTACAGTGCAGGAGGTGAGCTGGCCCAAGGCCCTCTACGTGACCTGTGGCCCGTGTGTATGAGGGCCCATGCCTGGGCTACCCGAGGCAGCTTCTAGGAACCGGCATGGCGTGGAGAATGAGACCGCAGCTTCCTGGACTCTACCAGCCCCAGGCCAGGGCCAGTAGGTGCCTCCATGCCTGGGCCTGCAGTGCACCTGCAGCTTATGCCATTTGCTGGCCCTCTTTAAGAACATTAAATAAGCGGATATAAAATCAGGTGAAGGTGGTGCCCTGAAGCTTCATGGGAAATGCCCTCTGACCCCAGGAGGAGTTGCCCACTGTCCCACAAAGGCCCAGAGCCATAAGACACGTGAGGAAACGCCTTCCCTCCATATCCCCAGGGGCGCACAGCTCTTGGGTTCAAGGAACTGCCTGAGTCTCAGCTGAGGGTCAGGTCACCGGTTCTAAGGCTGCCCCTTGTCCACAGTGCAGGCAGCATCCCGCCTCTTCCTCCAGCGCTTCTGTGGCTGTATGCATAGGGACAGGTGATCTACAGCCTTGGGTTTACTCTCTGTCCTTCTGTGCAGGGCTCAGCACTGGGGAGGGAGAGAAGGACAAGGTGGAGTGGATGGGGCGCCCTTTAGGGGTCAAGATGGGGGAGTCAATGTGCCTGACATGAGTCAACACCTATCTTCCTCTCGTGTTCAGTGTGGGAGGGCGTCTCTTTCCTATGTCCCCAAAAGACACGACAAGGTTCTCGATCCTCTGCAGACACAGTTGTTCCCCACCGCACCCCGATCCTTGATCCATAGAACAGAATCTGCCTCACTTAGCCAGGTCCTTGCTCCTCTTCCCCAGGCACAGTGACCCTCCTTAGCATGGAGGTCCAGCCTTATGGCATGCCTGGACCACTCTGCTTGAAGAACTAACTGAAATGCAATACTACATTAAGAAAACTTGCCCATCTGCTTAGCAACAACAAGCACCTGTCCTCACGCGTGCACAAAGGCGGGTAGGTTGAAGTAATGTCATCTGTGACCACAGCGCTTCACTCGCAAAGTCATACACGCAGCCAGTGCAGGAGGCCAAGAGGGCACTTCCTGGTGTCCTCCCTATACAACACTGTTGTCACCTCTGCTATACACTCTGGAGCACCCTGCCACTCATTCATGAAAGCAGTGCTAAAGATGACATAATATTAGTAAAGTTTACCACCTTGGGGGGCTGCATTACTAGCTGTCCAGAGCCACTTGTGAACTGGACACACCTGTGTGGGGACTAGCAAGCGCCCCAAGCCCCCCTTCAATTGTTGCTGGAGTTGTCACTACAGAAGGTGATGGGGCTCAGAGGCGCATTTCCGGACACAGAAATGCCCAAGTCTGATCGAGGGAGAGCCACTGATCCAAGTTAGGACCCCAGCACTGCCTCTGCACAGGGCAGGGGTGAAGATGAAGTTAGGCCAGCTCCTTTCTTCTGCAGCCTGGTCTGACCAGCTTCTGGCTGGGAAGGCCACAGGGCCAGACCTATTGTCCAGGAACTCAGGGTGCAGAAGAATGGGAGCCATTCAGCAGATGTGGCTGAGTCCCTGAGTGGGACTGTCCACGTGACACAGGTGCCTACCAGGGAGAGGAGGCAGACTCATGCTTCTGGGGCCTTGAGGGATGCCAAGGACACTCGGGGGGAAGTCACCTTTCAGTATGGTCCGAAAGGTGAGTTGAGTTGAAAGGGAACTAGGAGAGAATCAGCTGTGGCAATGCGGGGGACAGGGATGGTCTCATGAGGCCAAGGGCCAGGGCATCCAGCCATGAGAAGCTGCTAAGTATTTCCCATATTGATGGCAGCTGTATTTGATAAGAAGCCTTCTACCTCTGCCTGGGGTGAGCTTGGTGAAATTGTACAACCCACTGAGAAGCTCACATGCCCCCTCACCCTCAAGAGAGGTGACTTCCTGCAGGAAGCCTTCCTTGACTCTTGACTGTGGGTCATCACTTTCCCTGGCTCTCAGCTGTCAGCCCTCTGCTCTCACGGTTCCCCCTCCCAGATATCACCCCCACAGTTCTTGTGTCTATCAGCTCTATGCTCTATGAGAACAGGAACCTACCTGGCTCTTTGATCTCTAGATCATCATTAGAGTCTGCGGTGGGATGTGGCATACCACAGGTGCCTCATTTTTTGGATGGATGGACAAATGGACGGATGGATGGATGGACAGATGGACAGACAGATGGATGGATGGATGGATGGATGGATGAAAGGAAAGGAGGAAGGTTGGGAGGCAGGTGATAGATGGCTGAGATATCCAACATTCCTAGAATCGCATCAATCATTCCAAGAATCACCACAGCTAGCATCTAATCCGGCCTCCTCATTCCACAGGATCCTCATGGAGAGGCAATGGCCCTTTTGGGATCTCTGAGGGCACTGGGGGGCAGCCAGGGTCAGAGAACTCTACGGCCCCCATGCCAGGGCCTGTCAATCACCCTGGCAGCTGGAGGCAGCTCCTTTATTGGCGGGAGCAAATCACAGCCCCTCTC
>NDGN011468522.1:0-11746 GCA_002564285.1 Tympanoctomys barrerae
TTTGGTGCAGGGTCTTGCTATACAGCTCAGTCTTGCAGTGATCCTCCTGTCTCAGCCTCCCCAGCGCTGGAATTACAGGGGTGAACCACCACGCCCGGTTTTGGGATGTGGTACCACGGATCGAAACTGGGTCCTTACGCTTGCCAGGCAGGCACTTAGATTGCTGAGCTTTCTCCCCATCCCTATTGAATGTATAATTAGCTTCCTTCACTGCTAATTGTTCATATGTATCATTAATTTTGAATATAAGTACTTTAATTACATATACGTTTTGCAAATATTTTTTCCTGTACCTGAGTCTGTCTGTTTTACTCTATCAGTGGTTTACACTGTTTGCCTCTGGTTGTGACAAATCACCAAAGATGGTGGTTTAGAGCAACAGAAATTTTCTCTCATCTATTTCTGGAGAACAGATGGACATATTCTTGGAGAGGTCGGTTACAAAGGAATCCAAGTGGCCACCACAAACTGGAAGCTAGAAGAAAAGGGCTAATTCTCTACCTGAGTTAGAGCTCATTAACTATTGGATCTAAGTACCACCCAGGTAATAACAGGTATTTTGCCCAGTACAAGATTGTCAACCTAATATATTTGCAAAGGCCCTTTTCCTTACAAGTGGCCTTCGCAGGCACCAAGGATTTGGATCTTACCTCTTGGCCCAGACACCCTGTAGCACAAAGAACTCTTAAATTTCAATGAAGCCCAACTTGCCAATTATTTTCATTCACGAACTGTTTTTGCAGAGTGTACCTAAAGCTTCAACACAACCAAATGCAGACTTGCATTGATTTTTCTCTTGTGTACTATCCAAGAAACATTGTAGATTTCTATTTTATATTTAGGCCTATCACCTCATTTTGGTTATTTTTTATGAGAAGTCTAAGGCTCCAGTCTAAGATTCATTTTTTCCAGGACCTCTTTTAAAACACTATATTCATGTTTAGTCATATACTTGATCTAGAGCTTTTGATTTGCTTGTCACAAAGTTTGCCTTTAAAGAGTTGTGCCAGGACACTGCCTGATTAGGAATGGAGAGCTAAACAGAAAAGGCACTAAGGTCAATTTGTATATTCTCCGCAAAGCTCTATCAGCACACTTCTTTCCCTTTAAATTTACATTCTTTGAGTCATTTCCTTCAAAGGAGGCATTTGAGAAAACAACAAAAGGCTTAAATGTGGAGATGACATTGAGATTTAAAAATATATTTAATTCAATATATAGTCCAGTTTAAATAAATTCTAACATTCTAAAGAGAAAATGTAACTAATTTCTGACAAGGGGGCACTTGGGGGAAAATGCAAATAGAATCTTCAGATTCAGATGAATCTTTAAACAATATTAGTTATATTTGAAAATTTCTTGCTGGAATAATCTAAGTGGGTTTTGCTTCTTGCTCACTCTCTGAAATACCAGAGATATTCTAAAATTTGCTGTCATAGAAAACTGCAAATGAACATAATGAGTCTTCATTTTGCAAGTGCTAGTAATTCCCTGCTAAAATTATATTTTGCAAAAAGAATAAAATGTTATTCTAGAAAGATGCCAATGTATATTGCATGGGAAAAGCTTCTGAGGTAAAATCTTTTGAAAAGAATTTTAAAAGCTGATATGCCTCATTATTGTACATTTTTAGAATACCTTCTTAACTCCTTAATGTGGCAAATTATTGTATACTAGGTTTCTTAAATGTCTGCTATTAAGGATTTGAAAGTATCAAATTCTTGAATAAATAACTTCTTTTGGGGATTTATTTTAAACATAACTCACTTAGTTGCTATGCCCCAAAATCTTCATATTTGAAAAGTAATAATAAATTTAAAATATTACTACAATGAATTAAATTTGCAAATCATTCATAGGAAAAATATAGAATCCTTTGTAGATAGAAGTTTTAAGCTTTGATTTTATCAATTCCATTTAACTTTAGTCTGAGTAGTTTGTAAGAAAGTGCTAAAACTAATACTAGTACATTGCCCCTCAGCGTCACTAAACTTAACGTCCTCCTTTGCATTTAAAAAATTTTTGTGTATTTTACTCTCAGTATCCATAAAGCATAGAGGTTGGTTGTGTTGTTTTGTTAGGTTGCTTTAATAGGAGAAATAATTTTTATTGCCAGAAAAAAAAAACAATCAGATTTGAACAAGTCTATTCCATCTTGAACATGAGTACTTTTTACTAAATCTCATCTGACTCACAATGATTATGTGTAAAAGAGTGAGAATGTTTTTCTTTTATGGCCCCTGCTCTACATAGTGAAAGCAAAGTACCAAAGTATACCAGGCAGTGGTGTTTTGCCTACTGTCATTAGCAGTCCAGTTAGGCCAGCTTTTGTTTTGTATTGTTTGCATCTATTTTTACAGGTGACAAAAATCTCTTCATGCAGCTCTGGACTGACTCTTCACGCTTTACAGGGACTCTCTGACAATCTATTTTCACAGACATTCTTTAAATGACATAATAAATGTGAAGGAGCAACATTGATGGCTAAAATTTCCACTTAATTCTTATAAACTACTTATAAACTATATCTTATTTGTAAAGAAAAATAATTGTGATGATTTTTGGAAAAAAAAAGTTCCTTACTGTGATCTATATATGCTTTACCATATTGTTTTGTAAAATATAAAAGTCACTAGTGCTTATGTGATTTTTTTCCTCCGCCCAACAATCCACATTTAATAATGTAAAATGAAAATTTTCTTCATTTAGCCTAAATCAGAATTTGGAAAAGCTAGGACTAAATTTCTATGCATATTTGAATGTATTCTTTGTCTCCAAAATGATTTCTTGACAAAACTAAAACTTGGACTTATATATTGTGTTTCATACAGACAAAATGTGCTTGGTGATTTATCAGTATTGTAGTGGTAAAACAATGTTAGGAGCATTTTGTAAATTCTGGTAATCATGATCTCTTTTATCTTCATATCCATTGCTTTTGGGATGATTTGATGGCCACAAACAAACTATGATTACAAAATAGTTATGCTAAAAAGAACTGGATTTCTAAGTCAATGATATTAAACTAAAGGGGATTCTTCTCCACAATACTGAAAAACACAAGAAAAATCATGTTTATTTAAATGAGATAATTTCCTTGAAGCTAATGTTTCAACATAGCTTTCAAAAATATGTTACTATAAGTACTTTCTAAGGCTAAAGCTAAAATATTCATGATCAATGTATGATTGACTTAATTAAATTAGATTTTGAATATTCTTCCAGGGAAGAATGTGCCTCGTTAGTATTTTCCTAAATTGAATAAATGTTAGTTGGTTAGATGATATTCATTACAAACTATAACTGTTGATGCTATCAAATCCCCGATATGTATCTTTGATTAGAAACAACACTAGACTATCTATAATTTCTTTATTAGTTATTTTTTCTCATTCCACATGAACACTATGACAATGTTCTTACAAAATTATTAGGTGTTTTAGAAATTATTTATCTAATCATAGAGAAATAAAACCCCACATAAAAAGTTTGCCACATTTACAATATCTTGTAAAATTCTAAATATTTATAAATCTTATATTTCTCCATTGCATTCTCTCTGAGTCCAGATGCTGTTTTACAAGGTCTTATGCATAAATGCAACTGTAATAACTTAATTCACAATTAAGATTCCTCCATGACTTTGAGCTTGTCTTACTGAGAAAAGCTAAATTCTATACTGGCCTAAAACATGTTACCTAATTTGGTACTTCTGATTTTTTTATTTCTTATATCAGTAAAATATAATCTCCTTAAAATTGTTTTGTGTCCTCTTATCAAAACTCAGGTCTCACCATGGACCACAGATCCATGGAACAGCCTTGCCTGGCCATCACATCTGCAGCACACCCACTCCTCCCTGCGTTCTCCTGGTCACAATTCTCTTTTATTTTCTTTAATTACCATTTAATTATGCTTTATTAATTTCCATTTTTCTATAGTTTAACTTTTCTGTGATGTAGAAACAATAAGGTATATGAGTCCTTTTCCTACCTGCCAGTTTGCTGTTGTCTAACTATTGCACAATATATAGATAGATCTTTCTTGAATAAACAGATGAAATAATTATACAACCTGTTTGTCCTCTTCAGGAGATCAGAAAGAAAGATTCCCTCCTCACATAGGTTCCCAGATTAGAGTTTGGTGTCAACTGTTAGACAACTGAACATCGAAGGCAACATTGACCTCTTTGACTAATATTGAAACTGCCTCTCCTAGGAAATGTATCAGAGTAATTTTCATTAAAGTTATGCATGAGATCAGTCTCAGGAGAAATGTCTGCTTTCAAATTCAGCTCTCAAAGAATAAACACATATGGTAGGATTTGTTCTGGATGGACGAGGATCACTAGAAACACCTTACCTCTCTGCACTACACACTTAGCAAGACGAGGTGAGACTATGTTGAGGGTTTTCTTCTGGAACTTCTACCTTGATTCTGCTTTAACATACATGTCTGAAATGTTTCCCAGTGCAGCCCACATTTTTTGGCCAAAGAAGCTAAGATTACTAAGACTCATCCAGAACTCTAGGTAGTATCAAAGAAGGGTGTTTCTTGTTTGAAAAAATCTCTGGGACAGAATAGTTACTGAAGCACTTTTGAATGGGAAATGACTCACAAATGCTGCTCATAAATACAGCTTGATACATACCATTTTAGCAAGTAAGGAAAACAAGAGTCTTTCTCCTTCCCATTCCAATAATAGCGTGTTTATCACACTATTATAAATGGTCTCTATTTATTCTTAAAAATATTCATAATATTTGCCATGTACATATTTCCCATAAAAATGGTTTGATATTCCTTGTATTTAAGCAATGAATTGCAGTCCTGTGTGAGTAATAATAAACATGAGAATATTATTTCAAATCAAAGAAGTATTTATTTATTTACTCTTAAGCATTTGGTACAGGGTCTCACTACAGCTTGGACTTGTAGTGATGTGCCTGTTTCCAGGTGAGAGGGCAAGACACATCCAGCCAAGGAAGAAAGGATTGCCAACCTGGCATCCTGTAACAAACTAGAGCAGCACCTGTCTGCACAGGCTTTAAGTGGGGCATGCACTTTATTTTGCAAGTCTCTCCTTTGAAAGATGGAATCTAACTGTCCTGCAGTTGTGCTGGGGTGTGCTATCCTCTGTCCATGAATTGTTGCCAAGCTTACTACCTCCTCAAAAGTGCATGTTGTCAAAACACATTGTAAATCATTTATTGAATACAGTTATGCATTTGCATAAAATTATATTTTCTTATGAGAAAAAATTATTTTACGAACTGTGACATCTGAAGCCATTCACAAATCCATTTATGTGAATTTCAAAAATGAATTTCCTATTCTCTTTCCCCAGGCTGTTAATTTTTCCTAATCCTATTACATGTGTTCATTTCGCATTGTTTTTATTATACTTCATGGCTAGAAGTCTCTTCTAAAATTCTGTTTCTATGATGCATTGTCATTTTGTGAACTTAAGATGCAGTATTTCCCAACTTATTCACATGTATCTTCTAATTTGGCCATAAAATATATGTCTTGCCTTCTTTAAAAAATGACAGCTTGAAGGAGTTTGGCTTTATCAAGGAGTTAAGTACTAGAAAGTCCTTAAGATGAATACTGGATTGTTTTTATCCTAGGGATTTGGCTCAAAATGCACTATTCAAGGGTAAAAGTAATTATAAGTATAAATAACAGAAGCTTAGCCATGAGATTTTGATTGTCTAACCTACGTTTTGAACACATAGAGGTTAAATTTGTTACACATCTATGTGTGTGTGTTCTAAACTGTTTATAATTGTAAAATAATATTCACAAAATTGTACTACTTCACTACATTTAGATATTTGAAATAAGTGTGCTATTTTTACATGAGTTAGTTGAGCTTCACAATTACATTTCTTAACTACATACTTTTTTTGTTATACTACTGACTTCTTTTAGTTGATTAAAAAAGTTTGTGCTTATATTGTTTGATTAGTTAAGCATATCTATATCTTGTAATCTGAACAACTAACTTGAAGATAACAACATGCAATACATTAATCTTCACTAATCTATTATCTTGTTTTGAAATTCTGTATTATTGGTTTTACTTTTTTCATTCTTTTTTCATTAAAATAAGAAATAACATTCCAAGCAAAAAAATAGTAATTGCTGATTAATAGGAATGCAGGAATAATAATAAACAGTAATAATAATAATAGATACAATGATAACAGCATCAGAATTAATAACCAATACCAGGTAGACACTACATACTTTTAAAGGTATATCAAAAGCCTATCTATTTTATGTATTTGTAGAATTCTTTTCAAGGGGCTACAGAATAAAAATTAACTAAACTGAATGGAATATTAACAATATCAAAGTTTTATACATTTTTTATCATGTGCATTTGTAAATTACAAAATATAAATGAGAAATGCATTAAGTATGTATAATTCTATGAGGTATACATTTCAGCATCTCCTACATAGCATACTGTCAAAATTGTCTCTGACAATTCCATGAAGTACAGCAGCAATAGAATTATTGTGTTCTTTTTCCCCTGAATTTTCATGAAAATCAAGTTTATTATTAATTCTTCTATTAATCTTGTTGTTCTCTTATCATTAGCTTGTGTGCCATCAAATTGCTCCAATCAAGGGTGCCCTGAAGCTTGGTGCCAATTTTCACAGCACAAAGTGAGTCAATGACAGAAGAAGGTCATCACAACAGCGAGAGACAAAGAAACAGATCAATTACTGACCAGGCTTGTAATGGGAATCTCTAAGTGGCATAAAATAGTGTCTGCCACTCAGTTTGGAAAGGAAATAAACACAGTCAAGATACTCCAAAAAATAGCAGAAAAGTATCAAAGGAATCCTGAAATAGACCCTGTATGAAATGGTTGCATGGATTGTGGTTCTTAGCCTATGAAGCAAAAAGCCAAGTGGGAACTTAACACTTTCCAAATGTGTGAACAGGAACTGATCATGTGGGGGGACTTCCAGCTACAAAATCACAGCAAGTAGAATAAAATGTAGTGGGAAAGATTTAAAACTGATGACAGGCAGTAAGACGCTACTGCTCTGCTGTAGATCCATACCAGTTAAATAAAATTAAAATTAAAATGAGAGTAAAATGATGATTTCCTCAGAATTTCTAAGTATGCAAGGTCAATTTTCTGCTGATACTGTGGCAATTTGGGAAGATAGCTTTCAGTGTAAAAGAATTAGCTCTTTCCTCAAAGCTTCTTGTAATGGAAAAATTCTGTGAAGTAAGACGTGGTGGTCGATGCCTACAATCCTAGCATTCTGGAGGCTGAAGCAGGAGGAGCAGAGCAAACTCCATCATTAACTCAAGGCCAGCCTGAGTTGCAAAGAGAGAGTTTATCTTCAACCAAAAAGGAAAGAAGAAAGACATACTATGAATATAGCTCAGTGGAAAGACTTTAGGTTCAATCTTCAGTCCACCCCCCACAAAATCCAAAGAACTATCATCTTTTGTGTTACATATGCTCACACTAGCACAGAAGTTCATAGTTAGCACCTGTTGTTCTCTTATTAGTCTAAGCAGGATCATACTAGCGCTGTAACCTTAGGTGGCCCCTGTAGTTTCGATGGAGGGGGTAAGCAGGTGAATGCAAGTGCCAATTCACTAATACCTTGGGCTTCATATTTTTCATACATCAAATGATAAGAGCCGGACTGGATGATTTTAACTGATTCTGATGATTTTAACTCATAGAGTTCCCTAAGTGTCTTATCCCTGCTTTTAATGCAACAAAGCGGGCACACACCCAGTAGGGTAGCCCTGATCTCAGCCTCAGAATTACAGGCATTCACAGATTTTGGCACAGAGTTGTACAAATCTGTCTGCTTCATTCCCCATCATTTAAAAACAAAAACAAAAAAGGAAAGAACATTTTGAAATATCAGAAAATACATGCCTGGTTTCTAAAACAAAATATGCAGAGGTCTATAAGGCTGTAAGATTTATCTGATGCTACAACAGAACTTTTAACTATTTTAAATTAGCATTTTCTTTTGATCTTCATAAGGACTAAATATGAGTCCCAGCAGCCACTAGGATGCAAAATCAATCCTCTAATCTTTCAATAACAGTGAAGGAAGGATTTCAACAAGAACTAGACAGGCACAGATGGTATTCTTATATTCTTTGGCTTTGCACACAACACCTGCTTCAATACTGTGCTCAGAACCACTCAGAAAACAACCGAGAAACTCGCAGTATTGATTTTTCTGCAAAATTAGTTTTTTATTGATCTCTAAGAAAATAAAATAATTGGTGATATTATATTTAATTTTATTGACACAAAAAACCTTTTAAAATTAGAATTGCTGATTTTATTGATACTATATATGCCTTTATTTTGTCGATACTGTATATGTCATTATTTTAAATTTCAGTTTCTGTATGTACATACACATAGCATATATGAAATAAAAATATTAATCCATTTAGCTAGTGTTTGACAACATCACCAACTTTTTGTTTACTCCTTAAAATCCTTTCTACATGCATAGTATGACAAAACGAAAAAGGCCTTAGAATTCATACCTTTGAGTCATTGACCAGATGAGAAAGTGCAGAGTCTCAGCAGTTACCTGAGGTACCAAATAAAGTCATGACTGGGAGCCACGTCCGAGTGCCCTGACACCCACGCCAATGGGAATCACTACCGTCACCTGGACAGCCAGCGCTGTGTCTGCTGGGAGAGCTCTCTGCGTATTCTGCATGTTGTTTCACTGGATGCATGGCATGCAAGAATCACATGCCATCTCCTTCTTCTAGGTCACCTTGGGAATTAGAGACTTAATTTTTAACTAAATAGATCTCTAAAAATCAGGGTAAACCATCTATTTCTATGCTAGCAGAACAGCCCTAAAACATTTCTCTCTCTCTCTCTCTCTCTCTCTCTCTCTCTGTCTCTCTTGCATATCAATCTTTATACTCACTTATTTTTATATAATATTGTAAACATGTAAACAATATTTCTATAATACAGAACCATCATACAGACACAAAAACCCAAAGTAGATATATATCATGAAATACATATGAATGCATATAATTCAAAATATTTTCTATCTGATACATTGACTATGAAAGACATCAGGCAAAGGATCAGTGTTACTATCAAACAAGATCCAAAATGAATTTCAGAAACCATGTGAATAGAATGTCATATTTGGTACAGGGTTTTGTTATGCAGCTCAGACTCCTTGTGATCCTCCTGTCTCAGCCTCCCCAGATCTAGGACTATAGACTTGCATGACCACCCTTGGTTTTGGGGGTTGGCTCTGCTGGCTTGGGGTAAGGTACCAGGGATAAATCCTGGGTCCTTGTACTTGCCAGGCAGGTGCTTAGACTGCTGAGCTGTCTCCCCAGCTGCTCCTTTATATTTAAAAAAGACCATTTAAATGAATGAGATGGTCAGAAGTTTCATTCAAACCACAGTATTTCTGCACCTAGCTTTCCTGAAGTTCTTACAGATTGTTAAGAAATAGTGAGAGACACAGAGAGTGAAATATTCCTCATCTCTCACCCCTATTTGCAATCCCATTTCTAGCTTCTCTATTTTCTGTGGCCTTTTACACCTAACTTTTATATTTTAGTACCTTCTGACTTTGTCTAGGAAACTAGTCCATTGAAATCTGGTTAGGAAATTAGCATGGCATTTTAGATGAATGCATCTTTTACACTTTGCGATCTAAAAGAAAACTTGAAGTTGGATATATGGTAGCAATTCCCATGCATGTCCGTTTGTGTGCGTTAATACTTCATAGATGTTAACAAATGGATTAAATGTGAAAATTGTAGGCAACTGGAAACCAGTAAAATATATAGCTTTAGGACACTGTCATACTGGTTTTTTTTTAATCCAACCCCTACATTTCCAATTAATATTATGATCCCAGCTGTGGAGAAATTGAAGGTATTGAAAGCACTCCTAAGAAAACAGCAAGAGATGGTGATTTGATCATTTCGATTTCATTGTGGCCCAACTATGTACTCAATTCTTTATGCACACTTCCAAATGGACTTTCTTATTAGAGAGCAAACACCATTCAGTAGAAGAACTACCAGAGCACAAGAAGGATTTGGCACGAGGGATGGATTATTGCTTCTTACATCTTTATTCATTCTTCAAGATTAGTCGCTGGTTTCACAGCCGGAGAACATTATTCTCAATGTTGACATATATAAAACCGCCTTTATTCAGAAGCCGTGACAGCCCTTTGCACCATATATGAGAAAAGTAGGGAGTTTTGATATGTTTATTAAAGGTTTATGTGGCTTTGACTCACCTACAAAATCAATTTCAACACCTGGATACAAACAGGCATCGTCCCAACAGTGGAGCAGAACTGATCAATGGGCATAAGTGACAGAAGTTGTACAAGTGTTTCTCCAATAATTCCTATAGTAGAATCGAAACTTAGTCATACATTGTGGTGTGCACATTATTCTCAGTACATTAGCATGTCTTCAACATCTACTGTATGCTAGTTGTTGACAACAAGAATATATTTACAATGCACACAATTCATGTTGAGTTTAGGATGCAATTTTTTTTTTGGTGGAACCAGGGATTGAACTCAGGCCCTTGGGCTTGCCAGGGAAGCGCTTATTGCACTGAGCCACCTCCTCGGCCCCATAGGCTGCAATTTGGAAATGGTTTCCTACCCTCTTCCCATCTGAGGCAACAGGCCGAGTGGAAGGCCAGCACTAGAAGACAGACTAGAAGCCAAAGGCTGTCCCCCACACAGACACACACAAGTCATGCCCAGAAAATAAGAAATTACCAACATATTCTTTGAAGTGAGCATCAAAAGATGCAGTCAGTCTTAGCAATAAAGCATAGAGACCAGTTAACAAAAGGATTCTTTCCCAGAATTGTTTACTAGGTGTGGCATACTTTATATCCAGAAGATATGCAAGGGTTGCTAGTTTTGAGAGTTGATATAAAAATTTATGAACATGAAATATGAGCAAGATATATATGAGCTGAACATGATGTAAGTAGCTGACATGAATATTGGATGAACATGGGAATAAGATAAGAACAAGTGAGACTAGTTTGGAACTAGGATAAAGGTCTTCATTAATTACTCAGAGGAAAAGAACTTGTAATAAGTCCTATGTAATTAATTTTTGTGTGTTTTATGCAAAATTCAGAATTAGTCAAAAGATGCCCTTTCAATATTATTTCGGGGAATGGTCTAAGAGGCTCCCAGAAGTATTATTTGTGTATGGCTTTTATTCTCTTATTTGGCAAATATATAAAGAAACGAATCTGTGAAATTATGTTAAAATTTTTTTTCGATGAAGAAAACATTATTTTTTGTTTTGCATGAAATGACTTAGAGATGGTTGTTTTATTTCCCTGCTATTGGCCAGTTTATAATGAGGGTTATTTTATCTTATTTTTTTCTTTGACATCTATACATTCTTAGACTTTTAAAATCTCTCTTAGCATTTCACTATTTTTCCTCTTTGTTTATGACAGAATTTAATAAAACAGTTTTGTGTATGCATATTACATAGATCTATGTCAGTAGAGTTGTGTAACTATTTGGAAACTATGCTTTGGTGGTTTAGCAAGTAACGTACAGTGGGTGGTTCTCAAGGTACAATGTCTGGCTGTGTCTTGTCCAATACTTTGCTGTCTTCCCACAGGCAAAACTGCAAGCAGCCTTCCCAGCGTAGGTCCAGGACATGCCTAACTGCAAGCAGCCTTCCCAGC
>NDGN011468527.1:0-35309 GCA_002564285.1 Tympanoctomys barrerae
CTCATCTCCTGAGAGGTCCGCTGCTTCAAGTTACCACCACCCCTCTACACCACTACACCGAGGACAGAGCTTTGAGTACAGCACTCTTAGGGAGCACACACAAACCATATCCAAACCCAGATACCTAACAACTCAAAGACTAAATGTGAGGCATGGCAGGAGGCCTTCAGCACCCCGTCATAGTCAGAGGATGGAGTGTGCCTTAAATTTTTAAATAGTCTTTCCTACAGAGAAGACCCAGAATAGTTTAAATTGATTTGTCTCAGAAGTTTATTACTTCCTCAAAGTGGCTGAAAGTCTGTTTAATAGGGCAGCTCGTCTCAGACACCAAAAGCTGTTAATGAGTCCAAATATTCCACTATCTTTAGAACATTAAGATACACCTTCTTGATCTGGCATTGCTGCATGCCTACAATTCCAACATTTGGGAGACTGAGGCAGGAGGATTGGTGTGAGTTTGAGGCCAGTCTGGAATACATAAGCAAATCGAAGGCCAGCCTGCTACCCTACCTAGCAAGATCCTGTCTCAATGGAAAAAAAAAAAAATGATAAGCTTCCTCCAGCATTCACACCAAAAAGAACACACCACACAATTAGACCATTTCCCTGGGGCCCGTTCAGCCTACTTAGGGCATCTCCCCAGCAGCATATCCTGCAGTGCCCCAGCAGAGAATGCAAAGGCAGCACGACTGCACAGTGAGGGGGCCAGAGCCTTACACACAACCGACTCCAGCCCCAGCTGTGTGATGCACGTTTATGTGACAGCCTGTTTGCTCTCCTAGATGAATCACAGAAAATTAGAGATGGGGAAGGGCCTATTAGTTCGTCTATTCCATACCCTGGCAGCTCACAAACCCTCCCCTATGCTCTGTTTCCGTCCCAGGTTGATTTTAAATAGCATGAGATACAGACAGAGCTGCTTCCAGAATTCCCCCAAGTGTGTCTAGCAAATGCCCAATACTTGATGTTTACTTCCTCCAATTGTGTATACACAGTACTGTTACGATTGCTCATTGGGTCCTAGCAGTGCAAAAGCCCCTGGATATAATTAGAAAGTGGGGACTTTCTATGTTAGAAAAAAAAAAATCCATTTCAAAGAACTTGGCAGAGAAGAAAGAAAGGAAGAACAGGGCCTCATGTTCCCTCATTTCAACTTCCTTTTAGTTATATTCTTATTTAGTCTTGTTCAGCTTTTGCTTTTTTAAAACAATAGCCAGAACTATGACTAAGCAGTGTTCTTTCTTTGGTTTCCACATCTACTTTGTTTCAAAAGTTTTAACTTTAAATATTTAATTGAAACAATTGTATCTATTCAAGGTGCACAATATGATAAATGCATACATTGTTTAATGATTATCACACTCATTTAACATCCGTCACAACATTAGGTCAACATTTTGTACATTACATCCCCTGAACTTTCTTCAGTACTCGCTACAATTGTGACTAAGTAGAATTATTGGTTTGGGTTTCCACATTTACTTCTGTTTCACTTTTTAATTTGATTACTCATCTCCTTTTTACATTAAATGGGAGTTTCCAACCCATCACTGCAATGAAATCAAAAGCTTATCAAGTATCCTAACAGTTAACCTGTTCCACTTCCTAATCTTTTTTTGTCTTTTGAATTTTATCTAAATATAAAAGCAGAACAGTACGCCCCTCACACCCTTTCCGGATCCTCTTAAATGAGCGTGCACCTTTTGCTCTGTGAGGACTCAGGCAGCAGGTCTCAGGAGTACCTTCCAAGAATCTAGGCTCACCTTTATCTGCCCTTTCAAGCAAGGCTCGCTGCACACGGAGCGCACTACTCCACTTTTGTTCATCTGTATTTTGTAATCGTCGATGTTCAGCACACCTTCATGCCAGGTTCCGACGTGCACATAGTCGTAACGGTTTGCCTCTGTGTATTGTAAATTCATGATATCATACCTGCAAACCAAGCCACATTCGAGTTGCATAAGTAGGACATACTATAGAAAGCAAAGAACTTAGTACCTAGACTTTTTTTTTTACTGTATTACCAATTTTTATTTATTTTTTAATTTTAAAGAGAATAAAAAATAGGAAAAAAATGCCTTAGCAATGATACAAAATTTCACTAAACAAAATGATAGGAATTTAACAGTGCTTGTTATATTGCATATAGTTGGCTAGACTTTATTAAAGAGAAAAAGCTAGAAAAATTGCACATCCCAACACCAGCTATTATAAAAAAATTAGTTTGATTATGTTTCCTCTGACTTTCCAGAATGTATATGTATTTCCTAAAGAAATATACATCCATATTTTTAAGAAAATATTACTATTATCATATTCTCTGCCTGTACTCCAAAAAAAAATTCTCTTTGCACCATGTTGATCATCTCCTTCAAATCATTATTCATTAAATTATTTTATGAACAGTAGTCCATGAGAACATTAACTTATATATTAATTCTTTATATTCCAAATATCCTTCTCTCCTCCACTTTTCATTTGCAGATTAAAAAAGGGAGTTTTCATTGAGCCTGAATTTTTTTAGGTTCTACAAGAACAAAAAAACCTGAGAAAGACATATTTAATTAGTAAGGATTTTGAAAAGTTAGTATCTCATACATGAACATTATAACTAATCTCTTTCCCACTTACGACAAACATTTTTCAAGTCAAATAACTGGAATCAATAGTTTCAGTAATTTTAAATAGAGAAATGTGAGTAAAGGTGAAGTTTAGATCTTTTCCCTGTAGTAATGCATAACTTTTATTAAAATAAATCTTTGCTATAGTCACAGCATGCTCAGAGGGCCAGAGTCCATCTTATCAGGGAAGAAAACAGGAGAATTTCTCAAATGCAATGACAAAAAAGAGGCCCTGACATCAGATTGTGTGGGCTGGAGCCATTCTAACACTTCAGTAGTGTCTAGGAATGTCCTCAAGCTCTTCAATCTTCTCAGTGTAGGGTATGTCAAGAAAGTTCTTTAAAATTGGGATAAATGTGTAGCTTTTAGGGCCTAGATCTTGCCATCTCAAAATTCACACCCTAGAATGCTACCTCTCATGGTGATAATACTGGGAGGCAGATCCTTGGAGAGATGATTGGATCATGAGTTTAGGTTCCTCATAAATGAGATTTGTGTCCTTACAAAAGCAGAATCCCCCCNAAAAAACCTGCCTTTCCTCTTCCCCTTCAGCCAAATGACACAGTCAGAAAGTGCCATCTGTGGCACTTGAATTTTACCTAAGTATGTCAGAAAGCAGGACCTCAGTAGACACCAAACCTGCCAGTGACTTAATATTGGGCTTCCTAGCTTCTAGAATTGTGAACAATAAACTTCTATGTTTATGAACCATATAGTCAGCTGTATTTTATTATAGCAGACCCAGATAGACTATGACAATATATAGAGCAAGTCATGGAATCATTCATACTTGTATTTCTATAAATACTTTAACATACTCTGGTTATTTCCATTTCTATAAGGAAACTGAGGAAAATATTTGTGTTGGCATGGCCATTTATCTCCCAGTCACTTAAAAGTCTCTGGCTCTCTTGCATCCTCTTGTCATGTTGTTATTCACTCCAAGCAAGCTGTAAGTCAGGTGGCAGTGTGCCCAAGCTGTTTTGTTCCCTTCTTACTGGCTCCATAGAGGGATTCTTTTTCTGCTATACCTATGCAGAGTCCATGCCCTCCTGGGCCAGCAGGAGTCATGGCTTCTAGCTCCGTATGCCTGACTCAAGGAAGTAGAAGTTAACTAATCAAACTGCATTTCTCTTCCTCGTCTTCTCTTCTAACCCACCCTGAGAGCTTTCCCTTGTAACCCTCACTGAAACCCACAATCTCTCTCTGTAATGCTGTATCCAGTCAGTTTAATGTGGCTTCTCACTGTCATCGGCTGTATCTGGCCTGATTCTTTATTAGACGATGGTTACCAGTTCACTGGCATTTCTGCCTAAACTTAATATGCAAATGTGTCCTGTTGTCCACAGGGTGGTTTCTGGTTTCTCTATATCCACATTCTGGGAGTTTCTACAAACAGCTCACTCCCAAAAGAAAAGAGGATGTGGGGAGAGAACAAAAGTTTTCCTTCACTGGGCGAGCAAAGCTTACCAAGAGAGAGAACAGAGAATGATACACCTGGAGCTCATTATTCATATAAATCTCTGGTCTGCAAATCAGTTACCTAAGAATTATTTCAACTCTCTCAATCACTGTTTCATAAGGAAAATTGGTTCACACTTGATTAACATTTAAAAACTAAAAATTCACAGTATTTTTGGCATGAAAACGCATTTTAAGAAGTCTCAAATACTAGAGGAAATTAAAAAAAAAAACAAGAAGAAGTAAATACTAAAAGATACCAAGTGGAAAAATATTGACTTGCTGAAATGTGTGCACAGTGTGTGTTAATGAATGCTGCTCTTTCCTCTCGACCTCAGGCTTCCTGTGGGGCATGTTAGCCTTTATTTGGAATACCCTCGTGCTGTAAATTACACTGCACAGCACCCTCTCAGTGCATCAGGTTTATGTTGTGTGATGATTAACTAAAGTAATTACAAGAGGGACCCAAAGCAAAAGTGACAGAAAGGCAGGAGCTAGAAGCCACCTGAGGGGGTTGGAGCAGCAGCTAAACAGAGACTAAGCTGGCCACCTTCAAGCAGGAGGAAGTGACCCTTGAAAAGGCACCCAGGGGAAAGCTCGTCATTTGAATATGTAATTAAACATGAAAAAGAAGCAAGCTAAAATTATGCACCTATGTTTTGGATAACTTTGAGAGGGGAAAGGAGAAGCAAACTTGAAATTTATTTGGCATAAAAATGCATCTGACCTTTATACTAGAGACATTGTATGCTTTCTTTTTCAAATTGTGTGGGAAGATTTACATTGCAAGTATGACCTGGTACTGAGCCTCTCTTCTGATGGAATTCAAGATTAGTAGAAGGGCAGGTGGTCCCTGACTACATTCCAGGCCAATTTCTTTCTGCTGGTACCATGTCCCGAGGTGCCCAGTACCCCAAAGCTTTCTACGTTTCTTATGCCCTGGGTTAACCAACCCACTCACATTCTAATCAAAAGCTGCTCCCACCCAATTAGCAGCTGAGAAGGACTCCTGTAAATTCATCATTTTGATTGTTGACAATGACATTTGTATTCTTCCTAGAGCTGTTGGATTTTTTACAGGGAGATTCCCACTTCGTTTCCATAGCAGATTATCCTATGTAGAACTTGAGGAGTCCGCAGAAAAAAGATACATGGAGAATCACTTAGGGTCACACAGTCTGTTACAGCAATTTTACCATGACATTAAGATGGTTGTAAGAAATTTTGCCTAATTTTAGGATAGTTAGAAAGCACCATGATGTGACAAAAGATCACGAGCCTCAGAGTCAGACTCCTCTGCCCTCCCTACCTGCATTCTGTGTGACTTTAGGTGACTTGCTTAGTTTGTCTGACACCCAATTTTATTTTACAGAAAAGGAAGGTAATGATACACTAGAGCAATGAAAATTAAATCACTTGATACTCCATTTCTAGAAAGCTCTCACTCTGCAAAATCATAGCCTGACAAATAATAGGGGCCTACAAGGTTGTGAGAGTACTCTGCAGAGGGCAAGCTGGAGCCTTTTCTCTTTCTGCCGAAGGCTTTAAGTCTACCATCGTTCTAATTATCCCTTTCCTAAGAAAATTTATGTGACTGAAGCTGACATAATTTCTATGTACCAGGTACCTAGTGGGGTCTATGGGAGGCATCAAAACAAGGTTGTGTGTAGTGTCTTGGGGGGAAGTGTATGTGTGTGTGTGTGTGTGTGTGTGTGTGTGTACATGAGCATATTTAGCTAGTTTTTTTTCTTTTTCTTTAAGTCTTTGAAAGCCATTACAAGCCACACCCTAGAAATAAAATTCTTTGCATTATCTTCCAGAATGCAGGACAGCAGAAATTTAAGTTAGCCCGAGAAAAATGGATGTGTGTATAGGATATAGTTCTCTTCATTTACTACTTCAAGTGGATACAATATCTGTGACATTTTCTGACTAGAATAGCATGGTGAGTGATCAATCAGAAAGACACAACATGGTGCAGACAGTGCCAGGGAGTCTGCTATTGGCCAAGTGCAACATCTTCATGGTCTCTTGGACTTGCAGATATGTTCCAGGCCTTCCAAGGGAAGGATCAGGTGACACCTGAGTAAGGGAGGTACCACTGGACTGACACAGGTTCTTAGGACTTACCCAGAAGTGCTTCAGTGTTTTAAGGACTAGTGTGGTGTTTAATAACAGCCCTCTGATGCCAACTTGGGGTTTTAGTGTTGCAGCTGAGTCCGTCTTCATGAAGTGAGACACCATGCCACCAAAGGGAGCCCTACTTGCCACCATCCTGCTCTGAAGGGTCACTGTGTTACCCACGGCCATTAGAGAAACAATTGCCTTACCTTCCAGGTGCATCCCCTTTCTCATCAAACCACACCTCCTCTCCAGACACTCCAATGAAGGAGGACTTGATGAGGAAGTCCAGGAGCTTGCGGCCGTCGATGGGCTGCATGGCGTCACAGAGGCCCACATGGCCAGGGCAGAGGGCATGGTGCATATTCTGCAACCCGTGTGCCATCGCATAGATGGCATTAATAACAAAGCCCATCTTACTGTCCTGGACGTAGTTTTCTTCTAAGCTTTCATTGCCTGTAATAGTAAAAAACTGGTCTTACCAAGGTCACAGTCATTGAGATTATGTCTGCATGCTTACCTGTCAAGAGCCTTCAGAAAGGGAGAGAGGGAAGGTCCCGGTGAGGAGGCTTTCACTTGTGGCCAGCAGTGCTACATTCCATCTGCAAATAGCTCATTCAGTTTCATTTTCTCTACTCAGTAATGGATTTATGGGATACAGAAGGAGTTCCACACAAGGTGAAAATGAAGACTGTAAACTATGCATGATGGTGTACACCTACAGTTCTAGCACTCTGGAAGGCAAAAGCAGGGGACTGTGAGTTCAAGCCCAGCCTATACAATTCAGAGACTTTGTAAGACATTCTCTGAAAACAAGAATAAAAATGAATAAATAAATAAACATCTAGGTTTATAGTTCAGTGCAAAGGCTTTGAGTTCAATTTCAAGAACTGAAAAATATTTATTCATATTAGAGAATCCCTAAAGAGCAATAAATATAACTTATTCTCTTTTGGCTCCTAGGAACTTGCCTGAAAAGTCTCCCCCTGTCTCATGGTACTGGAAGCACATTCTTTTATTCTGTCTGACAATCTGAAATACACGATAAGTCAGTGTTTGCTTTCTCCAGCCCGTGATATTTTCTTTCGGTAATCCCACTGCTTTTATCATTTCTAAGACCACAAAAATCTAGAGTTAGAAAAAGACATAGATATGAAATATCTTCTCATTTAAGGTTGGCAGTACATAAATATCTAAATAAAATTTGCTAATTATGAGAAGCTTGGGTGAAATAATTCTTTTTTTCTTTTCTCTGTTTTTTTTTTTCCCACTTACTATTTGGTACAGGGTCTCACTATGCAGCTTGGACTCTTCCTGTTTTCAGCCTCCTCAGTGCTGGGATTAAAGGTGTGCACCACCATACCTGGACTGGGTCATTGGATCAGTGAGCCCCAGGGACGGGCCCAGCCCACAACATGCAGGACAGGGTATTAAACCCTGGTATGAAATATTTCTTTCTTTTTCCTTTTCTTTTTTTTTTTTTTTTTGTGATTGCGGGGGGAACCAGGGATTGAACTCAGGCCCTTGTGCTTGCCAGGCAAGCGCTTATTCTACTGAGCCATCTCCCAGGATCCTGAAATATTTCATGATGGAAGACTCACACAATAATTTTAACCTTTAGGTTTTATCTGTGAATTTTGAAAGTTTGGTGACCATTTCTGTCCAGGTAAGAGTTCCCCAAGTAGTAAAGAGCTTCGCAGGAAAAGTAGTGTGTCAAATCTAAGCCTCATATTGGAAGTCACAACTTTAGTAGGTGCATATGGATGAAAAATTTGGAGACCATTTGCATTTCATAAAATAAAAGTAAAAAGTTTGGGAAACAACATGGATTTGGTGTGCACCGCTAGCATAATTCAGAGACTTTGCACTTGGTTTCAGAAGTATGTTTCTCTCTGAAGTAGGCTTTCCTTCACCCACTTTACTGACAATGAGGAGTCCATGGGACCTTTGCGTGCCCAAGTTATTAGAACCTGGGAGAGTTGGCAGATTTAGCTGCTCATGGGGTTGAGAACAACCAAGCCTGTCTGCCCTTCATAGCAGTTCTCCTTGTTAAATCCTAAGAATTAATAGGACACTAATGTTCTTGGGCCAAAGGCTAGCAGAGGGTATATAAGAAGTTGGAGAGCTTGAAGTCTTTAGAAGAAATGGTAAAGTTTTGACTTTGATATTGAGCGTGGGATGAAAATAAAATTTTCCAAAGAGTTCTATTTAAAGGATGCGCTACTTATATGTACAATGTGCCAAAGATGCAACAATGTCTATCCAAAGAGCAAGATGCAAAATCCTCAGCCAGACTGAAGAGGAGAATTATTCAATTCCCCTCTATATTCCAATTTTGCTTGATAGGATACTAAACAGAAATTTGCTAATCTAATGATTTCCATATTTTCTTGAAAAGAAAATTTCCAGAAGAAAATGAGAATTAGGAGAAAAAGAGGGCATTTAAAAATCAAACTACATAGAACAAACATAGAAAGTTATAGAAGATGGACAGCAAAGATCCTTCATGCACAACTGCAGTCACTGAAAAAAGATAACTCATGTCTGTCACCAAGAGGCCCTGACCTTAATGATGTTTTTTTCCCCTCCGACTTGAAAACTCTCCCCCATCTACTACCCCGCACATCTCTGTGGGCTTCAGTCAAATGAACTATCTTTTAGGAACATGTGGCATTGAGTTGGAAAATCATACGGCTTTAACAAGATCATCTTTATTGCCATAGCAGCTGTCCCAGACAATGTTAACAGGCTCTATCATGTAATCAACAACATATATTATAGGATTCCCTGCCCCCTTAAGGCCTAAAAAGTAAATAAACACAGTCTAGGGTAATAAGAGAAGCAAATTTGTAACCTTGCCTGATAAGTTTTGAACAAGACTTTACAGGCTACTTTGAGTCCCAAAAGCTAGAATCAGCAATTTCCCGGAGTGGGAATACGGATTAAGCAGTCAAAAACCTTCAATACAGTGACCACTTAGAGGACTCTACTTGATACTAAAACCACCTATGTGTAATTGCAACTGTTAAAAAAAATCAACAGTAAGATAAAAAATTATAGGGAAAAGTATATAACATGCTTTACTACATTGCAAATTCTGTTAGAGAGAAGACTACAGCCATGCATCTGCTATTTCTCTCTTGGTAATGATTAAAATGTATTTTATATGTAAAAACTGTGTTGATGACCCAGCACCAATGTCTTATTCCAGTGGATGTCTCTTGGAAACTTCACTCAACAGCCCTGAGACCATAATTATTCTCAGATGTCTATTAGGTCATTGCTTTCTTTCTGATCCTTATTTAGGGCAGTCATTTAACATATCCAAACTAGGTCACTTTTTGAAGTCAAACTTAGTGCTAACAATAATTATTCAAAAAAACAGATATGAAAAGGCAAATGGGGACTATTGATTCATATCTTTTGATTCATGTACACTCTAGCTATAATTATTTACTGATGTAACTGTAAGTGCATATGTGAATATATATATATATATATATATATTCATTATAATTTTTCAATAATTTTAATTAATTTTACATTTATTTAACTTTTTCTTTGAAAGATAAGAAGAATTTATCTGTAATGACAAGTATTTTCAAAAGTAGTAATAACTACTATATTTTTAGTATTAGCTATCTATAGCACTCAACAAATGAGATCTAATTTTCACTATTTTCCTTCTAAATTGGCATTAATTTCACCATCTTACAGGTGCAGAAACAGTGTGCTATAATTTGGATTCAAATACTTTCTTGGTCCTTGTTCTTTCTGTTACCATCCATGGGTACCTGGTACAGATACAGGAGCTATAGATGAAGTACTTGTCTGGTGGCAGAGGACAGGGCATCCTGCCATGTGCCAGCATATTTGCCAAGCCAGCATTGGGGCTGCTCCCTGGGATTGCTCCAGGTGTGCATGGCAACCTCTCTGACAAGAACTGCTGGCACCCCATCTATTGAATGCAAATATGACACAGAAGCTTAGCCTGTCAGTAACTGTCACACAGAGAGAGGGAGGCTAGACATTTGTTTCCAAGAAAAAGCTCCAGAATAATAGCTCACACACTTCTCTAACCAAAAATAGTTACTGTGTTGTGCCAAACTGTAATGAGCTACTGTACTTCCATACCCTGGCAGGCCACCAGCTCTGCATACAAAAGGAAAAGATGACCCCTAGCAAAAATTCTCCCCCAGCTACTACCCATCACATTTCTATTGGTGAAATGAACTATCGTTTGGGAACATGTGGCATTGAGTTGGAAAATCATATGGCCTTTACAAAACCATCTTCATTGCCATAGCAACTGTCCCAGACAATGTTAACAGACTCTATCATGTAACTAACAGCATATATTATAGGATTCACTGTCCCCTTAAGGCCTGATATTTTCATGACCACTGAATAGAGTGCTAAAAACTAATAACATCGTCACTGGGTGGGAAGGTGAAAACACTTTGATTCCCCGGGGTTTTGTGCCTTTTCATAACACCAGTCTCAAAGTTATTAGTGAGAAACGGATTTCATGTTTCATTTTCTGTGGTGCATTAACTATTATAGACCTCTAGGGTGTCATTAAGCTATTCCTTTTTCTAATATACTAAACGGAATCAAATAATTGAGGTTGACTGTGTTTATTTACTTTCCAAAGAATACCTGCCTAACTGCTTCCCAACAAATGGTGAAAATAGCTACCTGGATTCTAAATAGTAATCTTGCTCTTTATTGCAAAAAACCTGAGGGCCATCAATTGTTCTATGAGTGCAGCAGCACACAGGGTCTCTGTGGAGGCAGGAATAGGCAGTGTAGGTCCAGGAACAGGAAATGCATAGTGGCTGGGAAAAGGACTGGTAGTGTTCTCCGCTGCAATTTAGAACAGCTATTCAGCAGAGCGGTAGAGCAAAAAGTTCTCTGGGCCAGGCATCTAAGCCCATGGGATTTAGATGCAGTTCCGTCAGAGTCTATCAACAACAAATTTCCACAAAGAGTCATGGAATTTGGACAAGACTCTTAACCTCCTTGAGCCTCAGTTTCTGAATCTTAAAAATAATGCAAACGAATTTAGACTATCTTCCTAAAGATCTCTTTGTCCTTTAAAGCTGTATGTGCCATAGCAGAGCCACTGGTGTGCATGTGCCTTTCCAGTCATCATACAATCATAGGAGGTAAATTCTAATGTCACCATTTGTCTTAGTTATTTTCCTCATTGCCAAGACATAATAGTTAACATTCACAACTCCGAGAAAGAAAGGTTTATTTGGGTTCACATTTTGTAGAGGTTTAAGTCCATGGTCTCAGCTGGCTCCAGGCAGGGACATGGCAGAGGGACATGGAAAAGAAGAAACAGCTCATGGAATGGCAATGCAAGAGAAAGGCCAAGGGAGGATAGGGGAAGACAGACCCTTCCAGGCCAGGCCCAAATGACCCTCCTCCTCCATCTCCAAACACCACTTTTAACTATCAGCTCATCCATGGACTAAGCCACTGATAAGTATCACATCCCCACAGAACAATCACTTCCTGTAACTCCCACCTGAAGACCTCTTTGCCCCTTATGATTGTATGTGTTGCTCCTCTAATTCTTCATTTACTAACACACACTGGCATTATGGGTATGAGCCCTCTGCCCACAATGGAGTAGGTAGTGTGCAAGAGGCTTTGAGGGGACATATACATACAAACCATAATGACACTTTATGGATGAGAATACCAAAGCACACAGCAGTCAGGGATGGCTGGGGAGGGCAGGGGGGCAGGGTTGCCCTTTTGTTTTGGTTTGTATCTCGATGTCCGCCCCCCCACCCCCGCAAACCTCATGCAGTCATGAGGAGGACTTCTAGATTTTATGATTGAGTCATAGTTCAATGCTGGGATTATGGCTGTGAGTGTCCTGGGGCATGTCACCTGTCACCTGCATACAATATAAGGGAGAGAAAGAGGCTTGTTCACACTGCTCTCCTTTTTCTGATACTGCTTTTGCTGTTTTCTGCCACCATGTACTGGTGCCTTCTGTCATATGCCACTCTGCCTTGGAGCCATCCGAGTATAGTTAGGAATCTCCAGAAACTGTGAGCTAAATAAACTTTTCCTTCCTTAATTCTGGGCACCAGGTATTTTGTCTCAGCAAGGGGAGAACAGTAACCAAGACACTTCTTTTCTATTACCTTATGCTTCTTCACAGACTGACTCACTGAAGAACCCCTCAAGCCTCTCTTCTCACTTAGAGAGAGGAGCAATGCCTCACTTTGTGGGTGGCTTGTGGACAGTAAAATGAACATGCTCAGTCCCACTACTGTTCTTTCAAGGATTTTTATTTATTTATTTATTTATTTATTTATTTTTCTGTATTTTAGGGAAGGGTCTACAGGGTATTCAGGATCTCACTACTAGATCGGACTCATAGGGATTCTCCTGTTTACAGCCTCCACCCCTAAGTGCTGGGATTACAGGCGTGCGCCACCACAACCAGTCTCAATTGCTGGCTCAGTGCATCCGGGGGGCAGGGCTGTTGTTCTTTCAATGGGAACAAGACACTTGCTTTAAAGATTCGTGTTGGCTGACCTGTGGGAATGTGGCTACTGGCTGTCCTGTTGTACCAGGTACTGCAAGGTTAAACTAGTAAATTCTGGAATCTAGTGCTCAAAAGTCACTTGTGGGCAAAATCCAACCCATGTGCCCTCCCAGTTTTTTTTTTTCCCCTCCCAGGTTAATTTATTGTTTTTCTGTTTTTGTAGATGTTAAGACTTTTCCATCAAGGCATAACTTATCTATAGTAAAATGCACAAATCTTTACAGATCAATAAGTTTTCACACATGTACACACCCACGCAGCTACAGCCAGGAGCAGGGTGTAGAACACTTCCAGAAGGCTTTCATTTATTTGGTGTTTCTTAATTTATCCTAGCAATATTTTAATTCATGCTTAGAATGCAGGTTTTAAGTGCTTGATCTTTTTTCTGCTGCTACTACAGTTGGTACATCTTAAAAACATTGTTACTATTACATAGAAATATGATATATATATATATATATATATATATATATAT
Organism: Tympanoctomys barrerae; assembly: GCA_002564285.1. Classification (NCBI taxonomy): domain Eukaryota; kingdom Metazoa; phylum Chordata; class Mammalia; order Rodentia; family Octodontidae; genus Tympanoctomys; species Tympanoctomys barrerae. The sequence continues at coordinate 13,253 of NDGN011468527.1, forward strand.
ATTACTGGGAATTGAAACTCATGACATTGCACTTGCTAGGCAGGTGCTGTGCCTCTGAACTGTATCTGTGGCCCTGTGTGCCAATGTTTTATCCTGAAAGTTAGTTTTAATCCCAATTTTACACATTTTAGATGCTCTACTTGTTTTTATTAACATGATTAATAAAAATGATACACAATCTTCATATGTCTACTCTTTGGTCTACTTGTGGGGGCCAGGAAGATAGCTCAGTAGAATAAGTGCTTGCCTGGCAAGCGCAACGGCCTGAGTTTAATCCTCGGTTCCGTAAAAAACAAAAACAAAAAACAAAACAAAAAACCTTAGTCTACTTGTTATATGGATCCAAATTTTATTTATTTATTTATTTTTATTTTTATTTTAGAGAAGGTTCTACAGGGTGTTCAGGGTCTCAGTACTAGATCGGACTCATAGTGATCCACCTGTTCACAGCCTCCCAAGAGCTGGGATTACAGGCATGCACTGTCACACCCAGTCTCAGTTGCCCTCTCAGCATGCCACAGGGGGTGCAGCTGGCATGGCAGGCCAGGAATCTAACCCCCTACCCTTCAGCCTGCTTGCAGGCGCTTTAATCCACTGAGCTATTTGGCCGGCCCTGATCCAAATTTTAGAAGGAAGCACATTGGCCAGCACAATAACATCGCAGCAGTTTGTGTTCAAGGACTCAACACTAGCAAGGAGAAGTAACTTTCATATGCAGATATTCCCCGCAAGTTCCAGTATGTATGCATTTAGCAACCCTGCCCAGAGTAAGGAAGCCTATTACAAACAGAGCATGGTATTTGTTAGTGAATATAATTAGCATGATAGGCATTGTGCCTGTTAAATGTCCAAAGTCAGAAAATATAGACAATATAATCAAAGAATATTTATTTCTAATAAAGGAATGCTGTCAACATCTGTAGTTTCAACTTTGTTAATGCAACCCCATCACTATGCAAGGAAGTCTAGTGGTATTACTCCTTCAAAACTAGACCCCCGGCATTAACTCCAAATTTAAAAGATGAACACAGGTTTAATCTACCTCCTTAAGAAACATGGAAGCATTCTGGCAAATACTGCTAAACAATATTTTCCTTGGAGGAAATATACTTCTGATTCCTTGGCCTATGTAGCTTTATACTGCTTCACTTTACCTGACAGCATTACATATTCAATATGCAATTTGATAACAATATCATGCAGGTTGGAACAGAAAGTGTTGCAATTCATATTGTTAACATATCAAGCAAAAACATGAAATACATATTCCTTTAAATTTCTCATTTCAGATTTGTTAAAAGAAAATTAATAAGGTCTTTCTTTAAATAAAAGAATCACTTGCATATACTACAATGCTCACAATTTTACTTGAAGGCTTAGGCTGATACATTTTCTTTATACTTTTCCAGGGAAAATTTGTGATAAGTGTCAGAATAGTCTAGTCTTGCCCATGTTCAAGCCTGTGAGTTCTATTTTTTCTTTTTCTTTTGACATTACATCTCACTCTTTCCCTAAGGGGTTCTCTCTTTCATATCACTGAAAAATATGACCCCATCATGATTTCTTTTCAAATTACTAAAATGTAAATTAACTCCTATGTAGGATGGAGGAGGAGAAAGGAAGAGTCATTTAACCAAGCATGTTATTACCAACATTATTATTAGTAGAATTCTGATTGCTTTACCCCACTTTGTCTTTACATATGTGCACAATACAGAGATTTTCCCAAGTACATCATCAGAATCTATTGTTTAGAGAGAAATTTCCCCAGGTTTTTGACATATAAACAGCAGGCTCCTCGCAAATTGATGATAATATATAGCATGCCTCAACTTCCTGACAACACAATTGCATTTAGCTAATTCATATTTCAAAAGATTATTGTGTGTGTGAAAAACAAATAAAGAGAACCACTGGTGTGTTCAAGTGGTGTTGAGGATCAAGAACACTCAGCTGAACTGAGGGGTCTTTTGTTTCTCTGAAGAGAGAAAACAAGGGTAATGCCTTGACTTTTATTATTGTTCTGGAATAATAGAGTTGTGGAGTTACAAACCACTCTGCTTGGAGTAACTAAGCATTGTAGGTCTGCAGTAAGTATTTGGCAGCTAACTGTAGCGTTGGAATATTTCACCAGCAGCTTTAACCAGTGTGAGAAGTTTGACTGCTGTTAAAATTCATCAGGAGCCAGCTCTCTTATCAATAAAATGCTGGGTAAGATTCCTTGGCCTTGAACTTCCACTTATTTATGGATGATAGGAAGGATGTTTTCTTTTAAATAGATAAGAGAGCTTTATGGTTTACTGGTACTCTCATCATTAATGAGTTGATTTTCCATCAAAGGATTGTATTTTTTTTAGCATCTCCAGGTTTCTGCTGTAGCAGTATAATCTGAGCTATAACACAGAATGGATTTCACAGCTATCGCTAAAAGTTTTACTCATCTCTGATCTATTTTACTTAGGGTCTAACACAGAATCTCTCAAAATAAGGTCCTGCTTATTAGAAAAGGAAACATAATTCTATGTGGTATTACCATTTTAAGTTCATGTTTATGCAAGACTTCTTCCAATATTTATTTTCTTTAGCACTTGTTTGCGTAGTACATATAACTAGATTCATAATAGGGAGTTGGTATATGTACACAACACATCTTAATTTTTTTATGTCCCGTTCCGCTCCAGTTCTTGGTTCTCTTCCAATTTACAAAATTTGTATCTTTCTGTTTCCTATTATCTAGCTTTCATTTTGCTCTTTAATTTCACATTAGAGAAACCATGGGATATTTAAGTTCATGTGTATGCACTACTTTTGATGAATACAATACAGCATCCATAACTTCAAAAATGTACATCAAAAGGCTTACTTTGGGGCTGTTACAGTTTATGTAAAGAGCATTCTCAATGACTCCTGTATTGAGGCTTGATGGTCAGACAGCCATGTTCAGAGATGGAGCTTTGGGAAAGTGATTTGCATGAAGACATTAACCTCATCAAGGACTAACCTATCAGTGACCTTACAGCTTATTGGACTCTTTGGAGGTGGGGCACACTAGGAGGAAGTTGGTCACTGGGGCCATGCCTAGGGGGGATATCTCTTCTTAGGCTCCTTCTCTTTACACTGCTTCCTGGCTGACACAAGGCAAGCAACCTTTTTCCATCATAGTCTTCCACCTTGATGTCATGCCTCACCACAGGCCTAGAAACAATGGGGCCAGATCCCCATGGACTGGAGCTTATGACACCACAAGCCCAAATCAGTCTTTCATCCTTTAAGTTGTTTTGGGAAGTACTGCATCACAGTGATGAAAAGCTGGCTAGCACAGGGGCATATTAAAGACCGTCACAACCTTCAGCCTTTGTTTCATATACTGAGTATAAAATGAGGGCAAGGAAAAGAAGCCTGACAGTTCCGGGACTTACTGTGAGCATTAAAAATAGGCCATATGGTTTATTACGTGCCTGCATCACCTAGGATTATGACATGCTGTGGCTTTTCAGATTCATTTCACTAGAGCACTTCGGATAGTTGCTTTCACTTAGATTTTATATAGATTTGTAAGTCCAGGTAGACTATGACATTATCTGTTCTTTTAGCATAATTGTGGGGATTTCTTTAGTGCTATGTTCCCTCTTATGTGGTATCCCAATAGCTTCTATTAAATTACTCAAATTTGGAATTCCTGTGGGTATAATATAAATTCATGGCTAATAAGACTTTAGTCAATATTTTTCACAGAAATTAAAACAGTGGTTCTTAAAATTAATGTCACCAAAAACATATAAGCCATAGAAAAAAGATAGCCTCTTAATAAATGGTGCTGTAAACATTGGATCTCCATATGCCAAAATCTAAAAATAGACCCATGCCTATCACAATGCAAAAAACTGCAGTCAAAATGGATCAAAGATTTAAATATTAAAACTGAAACACTAAATCTTCTGGAAGAGGGTAGGTAGAAATCTTAAGGACATAGGGTTAGGTAAAGAGTTCAAGAATAAAAATCAAACCACACAGGCAAAACTTCAATGAATCAACAATTAGGATGTCACCTTTTTGATGTTTCTGCATGACAAAAGAAATCACCAACAGAGTAAAAAGAAAACCCACAAATTGGGAAAAAATTATAGTGAACAGTCCTTCAGACAAAAGGCTTCTATCTAAAACATATAAAAAAATCATGCCTACAAAATTCAAAGACCCAACCCAAAAAGGGGCATCTGAGGTGAATATACACTTCACAAATGAAGAGGCACAAATGGCAAATAAATACATAAAAAATGTTCAACATCATTGGTCATTCAAGAGATGGCAATTAAAACAATGCTGAGATACCTTCATGTCAGACAAAAATGGCTACTATCAAGAAGTCAACCAATAACAAACCCTGAAGAGGCTGTAGGTAGAAAGAAACTTTTGTCCACTGTTGGGGAGAGTGTAGGTTGGCATAGCCCTTATGGAAATTCCTCAAAAAGTTAGAATTGGAGGTTGTGCACTCACACCAGCTATTTCCTTCCTAGGTATTTTCCCAAATGAACTGAAATTATCATACCACAGCGATATATATGACCCATGTTTATAGGAGCACAATTTATCATAGCTAAATCTTGAAAACAACCTAAACACCCACCAACTGAGGGCTGGATTAAAAAAAAGATATGGTATACAATGAAGTATTACTTATCTATAAAAACATAAATTCAAGGATTTTTGTATAAACATGGTTGCAACTAGAGACTGTTTTGGTAAATGAAGTAAGTATACCCACATGTACAAACATTTTGTCTCACTAGCATGAGAACTTGAAAAAGTAAATAAATTCAAAAACTATAATAAATATTGCAAAAGGGAAAGAATTTTTTCAGTGGGAAGGAAAAACTGGGATGAGGAAAATGACAAAAGAAAGAAGGGGAAAAGATATATTTATGTATATATGCAGAATAGTTTGGATAATTATACTGTCAATTTCTGCTGGTCTTTTGAAAGGATAGGTTAATGCTTATTTTTTTCTTTTTGTTTTTCCCCCTTATAAACTTTTTTGTTGTTGTTTTGTTTTGCTTTTTAAAGCCAGTTTTGCATGTTTATATCTGTTAAACTAAATAAGTAATTTGAAGATAACCTCATGCAATTCAGTAACTATGTTGAATTCCTATTTCTTTGTTTAATGAAAAATTGTATCATTTCTAATCCTGTTTTTCTTATTATAACTATTTTTTATTCTTTAAAACATTTAAAAAACATATAAGCAAGGACCTGTTAGTAGAATGTTTTGATAAAACAAATACATGGTCTAGACTTCATGCAGGCTTATTTTGATATATGAGGCACATTGCTCAGGCAATGAGAATAATATTTACAGAAACAAGGAAGCCAAACATATTTCTATAATAAGAAAGATCACCTTGAGAGGTCACAGGGCTGATCCAAATCTATTAAGATTACATTCAGGAATGGAATGCAAGCACTCCATCCTGTTTAGTCAAACTGCTTGTCATGAGCTTTTACATGAACAATTCTAAAATAGCTACACATATGTATAACAAGGTAAAATGAGTAAATAAGTGAATAGAAGATGGGAAAAAAAAGTGTATCACTATTAGAAACAATGGTTACAGGTAAGAAAAAAGGGAAAAACTATAACAAACCAAGTTATGCTAGAGCAAAGTAGGAAAAATCAATATTAATTAAGTATATTTCAATAAACTGATAATTGTATACAAATGTTTACATGTGGGTTGGTACATATATATGTCCTTTTTGCATCCACTGAAGCAACATCCTAAAGCCGCACTCTGGCTTGTAATGTTATTATTCAAAAATAGGATTCAAGATTCTTTTCAGGCACCAGTTGTAAGGCAGGAGCAGACATTACACAAGATGAGTCTGAAACCCCTTGTAATGTCAGAAGCAAGTTCTCAAAAACAATGAAACAGTGTCAAACGGATACTAAAGTTAAGGGAAACTTTCAAAGGCCAAAGTGAAAGTAATGTAAGCAATAAGTAAACAATATAGTAGAAATTATAATCCAAGGTATAAAACATATATCCATGCTATTAAAAAGATATGTTCAAATAAAAATAATTGGGGAGGAAAAAACAAGTCATTATACAAATGATTTCCAAGCAATATATGAAGCTACTTTGACTTCAATCTCAAGAAACAACCAAACTCTCCACTCCTAGGTGTGGCTCACACCTAGTGACTTGATTTCAAATTTAGAGACTTTATTTAAAAAAAAAAAACTGTCAAGGTCATTGAAATCAAGAAAAGTCTGAGAACTTAACAGCCTAGAAGAACACAAAAAGACATAAAAAGTAGGTAGAATATGATATCCTTGGTAGGGTGCTGGTATAGAAAAAGGAGTTGATGAAATCTTTTAAAAGTTTAAAGTTAATAGTGTATGAATTTTAGTTCATAATTGTGGCAAAAGTTACAAAGCAACATAAGATTTAGCAAGAGGGAGAAGTGAGCACAGGCGATATAAGAACATTTTACACTATTTTGGCAATTTTTTAAAAAAAGAATTCTATAAGAACCTTTATTGAAAACAAAGTCCAAAAATCAGCATCAGATCTAGTCTCCCACCAGGTAATGAGAGATAACAGGGTTACACTTTTTCTACATGAGATCTCAATTATATGCCTTATACGTAATAATCTTACGCATCTTACAAAGAATTATGGGATTAGTGTTATCCTTATCCCCAGTAGTACCAGTAGTACTGACGAAAACCAAGAGGTCTAGTTTATTTTGACATGTCCAAGGTTGCACACCTTGACAGCATAGCCAGTGTATTAATACCCAGATTGACTCCCTCCAGAACTTTCAATCTTAAGCACTATTTTCTGTCTTGTGCTTAGTAGCAGCCAAGTAATGACATGATATTACCTCACAAAGCTTGTAGAAGGATGTAGTAGTTACAACCATATGTATAAATGGTACATGCACAAAAGAAAACTTTCCCCTAATTTTACCATATATAATACCAGAGAGATCTTCCACAGCATTTCATCATGTAATGAGGTTGCCATGACTTATTTCACATGAAGGATGCTGACATGGAGGCAGAATATGTTGGCTCCCCCTATGTGTGCTCCGCTCAGCACTTCACAGGGAACTTCAAATCAAAACAAAAAAAGGGGGCTGAAGAGATAGCTCAGTGGACTAAAGCTCCTGCTTAGACAAACACAGGGACCTGGGTTTCATCCCCCATGCCACATGCCATGTCAGCCCTGCCCCCAGGGTCAGCTGAGTTGGCCAGAGTCCAGGAGTAGTGACATACATCTGTAATCCCAATGCTGTGGTGGATGAAAACAGGAGGATCACTATGAGCATGAGAACCTGTAACAGCCAAATACATTTTTTTTAAAAAATGGGAAGGAAATTCCCCACTGAGAGTCAGCATCTTGATTCTGTGACCCTCAGGGTGACCTAGCCACAGGGTGCTGCTTCCCCAAGGTTATTTTCAAGCTTCCAGATTGCTACATGGTCATTCACTGTGAACACAGTTGCTGGCCTTGAAGGCACCTTATGCTGCAGGGAGTGATATCCACAGAAGGTTAGCTTAATAACTGAACTAAATAAATGACCCTTTGGGCAGACTTACAGACATGGATGCTAATATTAATGTTGGAGTCAGATGATAAGAAAAATACTTTGAAGGGACGCTAGGGCATCACAAGGAATGCCTTCAAACAGAACCCATGCTCAGTGCCTATAATGAAGTCAATTACATTGGTGCAATTAGTCTGGTCTTTGCAACCTGACTTTTCTCAAGATTAGCAAAACACACTGGTGAAAATGTTCTTGAAGAACATATACAATTAAGCATCTCTGGTGCACTATTTCTGTTGACAGTAAGACCTTTTTATTGTTTTGTGAGAACTTTGATTTCTGGTATGCTATATGGTATGCCCTTATGGAATACAATCTCTGCCATGGGATTCAGATCTAGCATATAAATTGGGCAAAACATCAATGCATCCCTATTGGCTTCTAATATTTCTTACATCAAGATATATAAGATAGACACAAATGTGCTCAAGATGCTACTTTATTTACTTTATTCTTGCTTCACTTTTAGAACTTGTCTCAGTTACTCTTCTCTCATTGCTGGGACAAAGTATCCAAAATTAAGGAAGGAAAGGTTTATTTAGTTCACAGTTAGTGGAGGCTTCAGTCCATACTCAACTGGCCGCAAGGCAGAGTGGCACAGGGCAGAGAGAAACCATTCATGTCAGCAGCAAAGAACAAAAAGAGCAAAGGGAGGGGCAGCAGCTCAGGCAGCTAGCAAGCCTCTCTCACCTCTTCACACTGTAATGCAGATTATCTGCCCCAGTGTGGGTACAGCACCCACACCCACAATAATCAGTCACAAATTCCAGATGCTACCCCATGACTGCATGAGGCGTTGGGGGTGACAACCAGCCACAAACTGTACCAGGCCCCAAATGGACTTTTTATATTACAATAAGAAAATCATCTTCAGCTGAGCCTTGGAACTTAAATGAAATAGGACCATCTTCCAATGTACCTAATTTAATCTTAAAACCATATAAAGGTACCAATTTTGAGAAAATGATAAATGAAGAAGAGGGACAGTCTAACAACCATTTAAGATTCAAAATCAAGAAAGCATGGATGACCAAAGTTAAATATAATCAAACCTAGATTGAACGAATAGACGGTGGATACCTGTAACTCAATATAAAGGAAGAAGTCTAGGCTGACATAGTGGGTTTACAAATGTGCCTGTGTTATTTGAAGACAATCCTGGTTCTGGATACAAACTCCTAAGGTAGTAAAGGTCTTTCTTACCTATGCATATGCTCTTGCACATAAGTGCCATGAAAGGGCAGTATATTATTATTTAAAGAACCATATTATTTGTAGAATTTTCCAAGTAAATTTAGCATAAAAAGAGGGGAACTGCTATGACATAGAATGTACAGAGTTTTCAGAAAACTCTGAATGAGGTTAAAGATGTGGCTTTTGTCCATGTTGGCTAATTTCTTACACAACTGGAAGCAAAAGGGCAGCAGCAAAGATAAACACTACTCTCAACTAAGGATATTAAGGCCATTGTAACTGTTCATTTGCTGAGAAATTACTTCTTATATCAAGGCATGCATCAACTCTGAAGTATTTGAGAAAAGAAAGCAAGAAAAGGATAGGTCCCCGTGACACTGTCCACATTCATCAATGTGATGTCTTCTTCTAGTGACAAGGTCAACAGGAAGCCATTAAAAACATCTTCTCTAAGAACATATCTGGCATTGATTTTTCCACTGTGCTCCCTGAAAACTCACAGAACTACCAAGTAAAGGCAGAAGCAATTTCTTTTTGCCTCAACTAGCGCTGAGTCAAAATCAGCAGGTGCATCTGCAACAGCTAACATAAATTGGGCCAGGGATATAGCTTAATGTTGGAACACCTGCCTGCCAAGTTCGAGGTCTGGAGTTTGACTTCCAGTATCAAAAATCAAATAAATAAATAATTACCATAAACTGAAACCACATGCACAATTCCTTGGATTTGGTTCAAGTTATGTTAGCCCAAGAGGAAAGGTTAGTGTGTGTGCCAAGGAACATTGTGGTTTAGTGGTAAATTTCTATTGTCTCAGCATCCTGCAATTGAATGCTATTAGGGCGCCAGTTATAGAATCACAGAATAGTTTGTGATCTGAAGGGAAAGGATAGCTGAGGGCCATTTTCCTGCCAAGAATTCACCACAACACTTCCTCTAGTCTTCTTGCCAATTCCATAACCACTATCACATTTTCAGAAAGGACTCCATCTGCCATATAAGCGATGTTGCTTGTCTTCATACTGTACTAAGAGTTACTTAGACAATCTTCTTCATTATCTCAATTGTTCTCATAGTGAATGACAGCTCAGGAATAGAATGATGATATAACTGAGCTTGATTATTATTGATGGTGACTACAATACATTTAGGAACATTCAAAGGGAAATCTGATATGATGACTGTAAGCTATCACTTGAGATTATTGAATCAAAACTGTAATATAAAATGAACTCTATTTAATATATTAGTCAAATTAGGAGCTCTTAGTGTCTATAGAAATAAAATAATGAGCTGTATAAAAATGAAAAAAATGAAAGGAGAAATTTAGGCAATTATTTTAATCTGAAACATAAGTAGAATATCCTTCAAATCCCTTAAATGTAAAACAAAAACTAAGCTACACTTTAAGCCTGTGAATTCAAAGTGGTTGGAAGAAAATTGTTCAAGATTTATGTTTGTTCAGTTTTCTGATGGACAGAAGATGTCACTGGACAACTGCAATTTTCACAAACTTTAAGAATTAAAACAAGAGTTCCAGATCACTCATTGAAGTTATTCAACAGAAAAATACTTAATACTGCAATGATTTCATTCTTAACTTGAAAATTGCTCACCCAATTGTCTATGGAGTTAATTACACATGTCTAGCTCTGCTGTTTGCATGTAAGATAGTCAGGCTGTGTGGGTCCCACTCTACGGGCAAGGTCTCAGGAGAGGAGGCAACCACTGAGTGTGTTGGAAGCTTCATGGAGGAGACTGGATGTAAGATTGCCATGAAGTTAGGATAAGACTCAGAATAAAGAAAGAAGAGGAGAGGCCCTCAGTAGCGGCAGTGCTGGCAGTGTTGTAGAATAGAGATAAAATCCTGGGTGGAACAGAAAAGATCTAGATTTTAATGAACAAGTGTTTGAAAAAAAGACAATAATGATCAATGCTATTATTTAAAGAACTTTAAAAAGTGAGCCAGAGGGCTTTACATTTGAAGCAATAAGTGAAAGGAGTCCTGGCAGTCTTCAGCAGGGATGGATGTGGCTACCTCCTGACATTATCACGGCTTTCTCAGCCTGAGCTTCTAGATCATGTCCAAATCACTGACTGCCATGATATGCAAAAATTCATGAGTTTTACTCTCACCGTTAGATGCCCAGTTGGTCCCAAGGAAGACAGATGAACTGTGAAGCCAAATTTAACATTCTCCTATTAAGCAAGATTAGATCAAAATTAAATTCAATTGCAAAAGGATAGGTTAGGGCACAACGAAGATTTAAGGAGTTTGAGGTGCTTAAATTTAAGAAGTTTCATACCTAGTCCATCTTTTGCAAGCCTACTTAACTCCAGACTTAGAGACATTTGTTCCTGAATTAGTTCATCAATGAAAAAAAGTATGCAAAACCACCAGATTTTCCTTCAGTTTCTTAATGCATTTTTAAAACTTTATATTTTTTCAAAACAATACCATGTATACTATCCCTTATTCAGCTATGTAGCTAACTGTTCATTTTTCAGTATCCTGACCACCACTAGATAGGATCATTTTGTAAAATATATGCCAATTTCACAAGTAGGAAATTACTCTTTTTGTTTCCTTTGTTAGGTTGCTAGTAAAGTAAATTATTTATCTTTTCTTATTCATGTGTGTTCTGTCTGTTGCCTCATTATTTTAAATTACCTATTCTAATATTTATTATAGTGTAGTATTTTCAAGTGTGCAAATTTCTAGGTTTTGTGAAATTTTGCATTTATAAATAAACACACATGATAAGTGTAATTTACCAAGCACAAGGCACATCATTATGCTATATCTTTAGAACAGAAATTTTTGTCAGGGTAATAACTGAAAATAGTGCTTCTGAATTGCTGGCATAGCCACAGACCTCAGGTCTGTAAGTAGGCCAAGTCGTGTGCTTAGGGACCAGGAAGTTGCCATAACAACTCTGTCCCTTATTTTCCATATTTAGTTTAGCATCTTTGCTTAATTTGTCCAACAAACATTTTAGCAATATCTCCCCCAGTTGAAGTAATTTTATCAGATTACTAAATTTCATTATTGGCTTGCCAAATGCATAAGAAAATTTGTTGGTTTCTTATGGCTTTGCAATCTTCTCTTATTAAGGGAGAAAAAGTAGTAAAAATAAACAGACACAGAGAAATAAAAACATTCCTGAGGTCAGACAGACATCACAAGGCATGCGAGAGAGTGAAAAAAATCTGGCATGCAAAATAGGCTGACAGATCATGCTGCACAAGTCTCGCCCACAGGCATAATAATCCTGTGCTTCCTGGGGACTCCCAGCTCGGGCCCCCCTCCTGTCCCTCTCTTAGACAGGAGTTTTCTTTCCTTCAATAAATATATTCTGCTCATAAAAAACGTAATAATCCTGTGTCCTGGGAGGATTGTCCGGATTACTGCCTTGCACACCTGCAAAGGTGCTGCTTCTCTAAGAATATGATAATGATGATGATGTCTTTGGAACACCACAACCCAGAATCCCTTCCTAAAACTAGGAATGTATAAGTAGAGCAGCAAGAAAGAGATCGTGTTGGGCCTTTGGAACCATGAAGTACTGGAAAGTCATGAGAATACCTGTTACATATAGCAATGCCATTTCAATGGGAATTTTCCAGAGCAGGATTTCATTTTCTAGGTAAAAGAATATTAAAAGCAATTTAAAAAAAAAACACTATGATGGTGGAACAAGTAGTTCAGTGGATTAAAGCGCCTAAGCACCTGCTTAGGCAGATGCAGGGACCTGGAGTTGGATCCCCAGGTCTACTGTGCTGGCCCTGTCCCCAGAGTACGCTGAAACAGCCATTGAAACTGGGCGTGGTGGTCCATGCCTATAATGGACTTGGGAGGCTGTAAACAGGAGGATCACTATGAGTCCGATCTACACAGTGAGACCCTGTAGACCCTGTAGACTCTGCCCTACATACAAACAAACAGACACCGCTATTGTGGCATAGAATCTTCTAGGAAAGGAAATGAAGCACAGAAAATGTACAGTCACGTATTGGAATTGGGTAAAGCATGGGCCTGTACCTTAGGATCAAAGCAGATAACGAACTGTTCCAGGGGAAAGAAGGAAGACAGAAGGGCAGAGCTAAAAGTAGCAAAGGTGACTTCTTGAGTGAAGAGGTACAGCTGATGCTGTTGCAACCCGCCCCATGGCTCCTACCAGTCAGCACGTTTCATCCCACTAGGAGAATGTTGCTTTTAATAACCCAATTTTTACCTTCTGTCCTCCACGTTATCCTCCAATGGGATGAGATTGAAAAGTCTCTGGTGAAGACATTGCTTTCCTTATTCCCCTTCCCCATCCTACTTCCTTCTTTATCTTCTCAAATGCACAATTTCAATAAATCAATAGAAAAAAAAAATCTGTCTTCAGCCCTGCTTTGGTAACTCAGCCCAAAATAGGATGGATGGCCTACAAACAATTATACCATTATTCATAGGCTTGAACATCCAACACTTTTTCTAACATTTTTTCTTCACATCAGGATCGCTCCTGAGATACGTTTTTCAATTAACATCAGCATTGGACCATTGTAGCCACATCTGTTAAAAATTCAGATTCTTGGGCTTCCTCGCAGACCAACAAAAAGACGCACTCACTGTTGTTAAGGCTCAGAGCTTCCCGGAAGCCTTATGTATTTTAAAGATTGAGAATCGTGTTTCAGAAGTTGGAGTAGGAAACCATTGTTGGCAGAAATCAAGTGGGTGAGCAAATGAAGAGAAGAGGGGTACAGGAGCTGGGATTGACAACTGGAGAAAAAAAAATTGAGACTGAATGCATACCTAGCACAGTGTGATGTGAATAAGAGATACCTAAGAAATGAAAGCAACTTTCCTAGGAAGGAATTTAGAGTGCAAAGATACTAACTGGAACATTACATGTGTGTGTGTTACTTCACTGACCCTTAGTATTCCTGCTTACAATAGTCTTCCACTTAACAATTCATATGTATATTGTGGGAATGGACTGCTATAAACCAATTGGAGGAAAGGGAATTTACAAATATAGGTTACAATGCTGTTAATACTCAGCTGTTTTCTAAACCATAGCTAAATCTTCCAATATTCATGAAATTATAATAGAGTTCAAGAGGCTGCAGGTTTCATTTGCAAGATGTCAGTCAATGAAAGGGATTTCTCATTTGATACATAAATTATTCCCAAATGAAGGCAGACAATATGTACCAGATTTCTGCAACTATGAAATCATATTTGTTTTAATATTGAGGCTGCAAAAGAAATAATTTTTCTCATTAAATTTCAGCTGACTTTCAAAGGGAAAGGATTTTCAAATGGAGAGTAATTATTTACATAAGAATCCATGCAAGGATAAGGTGTGCTCGTACATCACTAGCACCATGGAATGGTCTTGGGCTGAGAGAAAATGAGGTTGTCAAGACAAAGGCCTTGAGGTTATGGTGATTTATTAGTAGGAAACAAGGAATCAGGGCAGACTAATAGCATGTGAATATAAAGATAATGAGGTGTTGGGTGTTTTCCATCCCCCCTCCATTCACAACCTATAATACACTTGCTTTTGTGCAGCATTCCATACCTGGGCAGATATAAGCTGGTAAGAAGCATATATGGAGAAAAGGCAGAGGATTTTCACTATGGTTTTAGTTTATTCATATTACCAATACTACTCTAAGTCAGCAATGAGTAACTAAGAAGTTATAGTCCAGGCAGATTTGATGGCTAGGGTTGCCAAGCCCATTTGACATTCAAACATAGAAAGACAATACTTTGAAATTGGACAAGACATACTAAATAATCCTTAACATTTTGTAACTAGAAAAATGGCCTCCAACTGTGGTCTATACCCTAACTTCTGGAACCTGTGACTACTGCGATACATGGCAGAGGATCTTTAGAGATGTAAATAAGTTCAATCTAAAAATAAGTGGATCATTGAGAATTACTCAGTCTGAACTACCCAAGTCATTAAGATCAGAAAACATTCTCTGCCTACAGTCAGAGAAATGTGGTAGAGGAAAATCAAGGGAGATCTGAAGCACATGCAGTCTCTGACCCATTGTAGTTAAAGCAGTCATGTGGAACACATAAAAAAGTATGTGGAAAACCTCTAGGAACTTTTAGAAAAATTGCTGCTTGATCAGTAACAGAGAAGCCATTACCCCAGAACTACAGTTATAAAAACAAAATTCAGCTAACAGCCTAACTGGGTTTAAAACAGATTCATCCTCAGAGACTTACAAGATGCTAACCAAAGCCCAATTAAGGCAGGCTATAGTGAGACTTATGACCCATACAACTATTAAGTAATAAATGGATTAATTTTAAACTGTAAAATATGTATTAATTTGTCAAGGTAGTAAACTTATAAGGTGGAAAATGAATGCACTTCTCATTGGTGGATGTGTTTGATTTGCTTGCCCTTATCCAACCAGAGAAAACAAGTGAAATAATATTACTTGGGGAAGACAATCAACTTTTGCATTCCAAAGTGGTCTAAGATTAGTTCCCTCAGAATATTTACAAAATAAAGAAATGCCTATGTCCAAGAACTGCTAATTGAACAATATGCATTGAACATCATCGAACATATAGCACTATACTATAGTGCTATAATTCTTTCTTACCCCCATCATGTATTCTGATGACAAACTTTTCAACCAAACAACTAATCATAGGGCCATACCTTAAGGACAATTTCTGGCCAGAATATGTTTTTGTCCTGCTACTTAGCACTTAGTACAAGTTTAATGTCATCCAAATATATATATATATATATATATATATATATATATCTTTTAAAAAGAAAATAGTAGAAAACTGTAATGTATTTGAATTCTATTTACTGCCTTTCAAATCGTATGAAGAGCTTATGAAGGCCCACATTCTCTAAATAAAAAAATTTAATCTTTTTCTGGTCCATAACTAGCTAGGTGTGTACTAAGGATTGAAGCACATTCATTCTGTCTCCCAAGGAGAACTTTTCTAGATAGCAACTATGCTGTTTGCTTTTGATAGGTTTCTGAATATAATTAGGATTTTTAACACACATACACATACAAGGAAAGTAGCATAACAATCTCTGCTCTTTGGTTTATATAACACCTGTCCCCATCGTTTCTTATATACTATTCATTCTTTTCCTAGATAGAACAAACTGAAGTGTAAAAGCACAGTGTTATTTGGTTCTACAGAGGTTGAGTGTTTCTTTCTAGTGCACCTTCTCTGGACTGGTCCAAATTCTTGGAGTACTGCCCAATTGAGACATAGCACAAGGTGAGCTCATTCTACCAAACATTCCAGGAATCCAGTGCACAGTCCAGTGGCACCAACTGAAACCCATTCCTGTCTGTACCTGAATGCTCCTCAATCAACTGCTGCTCTAGCTATGCCTCTCAAGGATGACAGGCTCCAGGGCTTTCTGCACATCTTTTTTCTTCATGGATGTGAATTTTACAATTGATACATTTTCTATAGTTTGCACTTTCTTATGTTGTTGGTCTCTATATCTCACTACTTATATTATTTGCCCCTTCTTATTTTAGGTAGTATTATCTACTGAATCATGCACATGTTTGTATTCCATCACTTCAACTAGACTACACATTTCAATGGGCACATATATATTTATTAACCTTTTGTATTCCATAGTATGTTTTTGTATACACATAGAATTTGGGACATAATCATATAGAATAAACATCTGATAGGTTTACATCTGTTTAACTCCAAATACTTGATTGATGCTTCCTTTGATCTATCCTTCCTTTTTATCAGAGTACATATATTAAGACCTGTGTGTTATAATCAAAGTATTAAAGAACTATAGATAAAACATCACACAGGAAATAGTAATTAGTATACAAAGGGTAGCAGTAGGTTAACAATGTAGTGTTTGCAGTTGGGTGAGTGAATGGCACAGAGGTAATAAAAAAGTAATTTATAAATTCAAGAGGAAATGAAATAAGAGTAATAATAGATTCACAATAGCACAGTAACATGTAATAATTTGTTATACATTAAGTTTTTAATATAAAAAGTACAAATGGCAACAAAGTTAATGAAGTGATAAAAATGTAGGAAAATCTTTCATCAATTTCTGTTAACATTTTTAGTAGAAAATGATAAAAAAAAAACTCCTCAAAAGTGCACTGATTCTGAAAAATTGTCTGTTAGTCCAGTTGCTTAATGAGCCAAATCAAGTGACAACCAATAAATATCCATTTAACAAGGAAAATGAAAACCAGGGCATGGAGCATAGTCAATATTTTCTGTCTCCACTAGCAGATTAGAAGGGTGGCCTACAGTTCTTCAGGCAGCTGGGGTACAATCATGCTGCTACCTCTTTCATCATTTAAGAAACTCACTGCTACTGAATTTGTCCAAGTTGGTTCTTAATTTTTATAGTGTTACACTATTTGTCCTCTGCAGCAAACAAAAATCTTATTTATCAGTAGTATATTTGGCCAGTCAGTAAGAACTTATGGGAAACTTGAGAAATAACTGATAGAAAAAATCACTTAAAATGATCTGTGAATATAGTATAACAAGATTCACTTTTGGTGTGTTACACCTAGACGCTGGTCATTGCCTTCACGATGTCCTTGCTCTATCATATATTGCTTCAGAAAGAGGGACATTGCTGAACTCTAGCCATCATAACACCAAACCTCCACAGAATATATGAGCTTATTCCTCAGAGCCCTGTCCTCCAACATTGAATTCTTTCACAGTATGGGACTGTTCAAGTGCCTTTATCCAAGATGACACTTGCAGAATAATGAGTAACAAGAATTTTGAAACACTGAGAGATCTGGATCAGGGAATCTATGAGAAATCCTTGGTACATCTTTTATCCATTCTTTCACTTCAGTGCATTAAATACTTATTTTCTCTTTGCCCTTGAGGAGTAGATTCCAATGTATCATAGATTCACAGTTTTTTTAGGAAATTAGGGTCTAAGAAAGAAGTCTGAAAATAGCATTAAGAAACACAGAACCTGCTCAGAGAAGAGCAATACTTTGTAGGTAACAGATGGTAACAGATGGTCCCAGGGTGGATTAAGGTGGGGCTGGGAGAATTTACCCTGAAACCATTGACATAGTATGAATAGCAGATGGACAAGGCACTCTGGTCCATGCTACTGGCCTCTTATCCCCTACTGGGGATCAAGGATAAATGAGACCCAAGACAGTGTCTTCCTCCAGTCACAGGATCCTTTTGTTCTCTAGTAAAGAATAAAATGAAGATTAGAATAGAATTCCTGACCTTTCAGAATCAATAAAGTGAATATATTGGCTACTTTTGTATAGACTTGATCACTAGAAGCCTGAAATCAAGACAAGAGAAAGAAGTAACAACAGAACTTCATGACAAACATCACAAAGGAAAGACACTGATCTAATTGCAATACATAAGAACAATCTGATGTATGGTAACATTTTAATTTTACATCAATAAAATTTACATATATATATAATGAGAGAGAGAAATAAGACAATATTTATTTAAGACCATTGCATAACACATTTCACCCTATTTTAATCTTTCTCCTTTAATATTGATATCATTATTATTATGTCAGAGATGAGAAAAGTAAGGCCCAGAGATGTTAAAAATATTTCTCCAAAGCCACATTCGTATCAAGAAGTAAATTCAAAAATTAAATAAGAGCTTACTAATCCTATAGCACAGATCTAGAACAACAATATTTGTGTGCACGCATGTGTGTGCACATAAACATATGTGTAATATCTTAAAGGCATTAGATGACAGTAGGGAAAGCTTTTAAGTGTACAATTCTTTAATTAACAATAGTGTCCACAAAGGAATTCTAAATCTAAAGGACAACATAAATAATTGCAATTACAGAAAATCCCATCTGGTTTCTGGAGTATTAGAACTGCACAAAGAACATAGCTTCAGTTTTTGGCAACTTTTCTTTGTAGACAGATGTAGCCAAAGAAAACATGACTCATTTTTATAAGCAGCTGCCTCTGGCCAAGAAGAACAGATAAACTTTGACATGACCTAACAGAGCAGGAAGTTATCTTACAGTCTGTGAGCTGCATCAAATCCATGTTTGTTGAAGTTCCTTAGAATCCCACCAGCCTCAAGAACAATCTGACCTGAATTTCACCTATTTTAAATCTCCCATTGAAATTACTGTTCTGGTTCCTGTTTCCTAAAGTTCTTTGCTTGCCTTGCATTGAGGGAGAAACTAGGAAAACAGTGTGGTGACACAATCATATGATTCTGCTGTGAATGCACAGATGTGACATTTTTGAAGCTGCCTGGTCTAAGAAAGATCTCTGTAGGATCAGGGATTAGGGAAGATTGCATGGCTGCACTATCTTAACTTCATCACAACTCCTCATCTCCCTCACCTGGGATGCATTCTTTACAACCCTGGCTAACCTGAGAGATCCTATAGCAAATAGCCCTAAGAAGTCACATTGTACTTTTACAAAAGTGTGTTAAGGAAAAGGGTTAGGACACTATAAAGTGGTTTCTCACTGATAATTCCAAGTACAAGCTATCTCAGCCACACTACCAGGAAGAATCTTGTTTTTATAAATCATCATAAATAATTGGTTTCTTACTAGATGCTATTCAGAGTTACAATTTGTTGTCCATCTCTAGTTGCAGAACATAAATCTCATGTGTTTTATCTCTAAACATAACCTTGATTTTATCTGATTTTCTCTTACTGTTATTATAAAAATATTGCCAGACTTAAAAAGTCGTAAGTATCACAGCCAAGAGGACTAAGGAAATATAATGATAATGTGGTATACATTGAATGGTAGTCTAGAATATAACAAAAAGTCATTAGACAAAAATTAACGAGATAATTGACTGGACTTTAGTTAGTAATAGTATATCAATATTGTTTCACAAATTATAATAGATACACTAGGTAATATATTAAGAATGGGTAAAATTTGGTGATAGGATGTATAAAATTCTCTATCTTGCTATCATAATTTCTCCATAAACTAAAATGTTTATTTAAAGAAAATAGCTTTCCTGGTGCCATTTAAGAACTTTGGCAGGCTCTGGGCAGCGTGCAGGACTGTGGTAAGGTCTGACCTTCCTTAGCCCCAGCGTGCAGGAGAGGAGCTTCTGCTGGTACAGATCCAACCTTTTAAGAACTTAGAAAACTTCTGAGTGTCCTGTATGACACAGGAGAGCTGTGATCTGTAGGCCCAGCATGAAAGGCGCAGAGCTTTCTTGGAGCCATTTAAGAGCTTTGGCAGACTCTGGGTGGCCTGGGACATCCTATCAGGGTGATTACTGGGAGCTTCAAAAATACCAAAACTCAGGAGCAAAAGGCAATATCAATCCTCTAGCCCATCCACAATAAATCTAGCAAACAAAGACATACTAGAACTTGGAAATCACATACTTGAAATGTCTGAAATGATAGCAACTGAAGTAAAGAAACACAAGCATCAGATTATACAAGAAATAGGATCAGAAGTAATATCCTAGGACCAAAAAGAAATGACAACAATCATGAAAGAATTGCACAGCACAGCTAAAGAAGACATAGGTAAAGTAATAGAGGAGAACAGAAAAATGATGGAAACACTAAATGAAAAATACAGTAAAGAACTAGAATGCATGATACAGATTCAAACAGATAGCTAGAAATTAAGAACTCATTGAAAGCTGACAAACCACTTGAATGAAACTGAAGGTAAACATTCAGACCTCAGAGACAGTAGTGCAGCTAATGAATATGAAAGGAAAGATCTCTTAAAATTAAGAGGAACCAAGAAATAACAATGCAGGAGCTACAAGACAATACAAAGAAAAATAATATAACTAATAAGTGTCAATGAAGCAGCAGGACATGGCACAAATAACATAGATTATTTGCAGAAGTACTATCAGAAAATTTTCCAAATCTGAGAAAAGAATCTAACATACAGATAAGCAAGGTATATAGAACTTCACACAGACATAATCCCAATAAATCTATATCTAGACACAATATAATCAAGATCTCAAAAATTCAGCAAAAGAATAAAACACTGAAAGCTGATAGAGGGAAGAAACAGATCATGTACAATGGAAAGCCCGTTAGAATCATAGCAGATTTTTTTTTTTCAGAACCGGGGATTAAATTCAGGCCCTTGCGCTTGCCAGGGAAGCCACAGCAGATTTCTGAACACAAAACATCAAAGCAAGAAGAGTTTGAAGTACTACAGGTCCTAAAAGAAAATAACTTCCAACCCAGGTTGACTTCTATCCCTGAAAACCTATCGAATTCAACAGTGAAAAAAGATCATGGCATGAAAAAGAGCAATTGAAGAAATTCATGACTGCCAAACCAACCCAACAAAGAGTATTGACAGATATTCTAGAAAGAACAGAAGTACTCTCAGCTTCAAGAACAGAAGAAAGGAACCACCAAACAGAGCAAGTAACTAAAAAGAAGAAAAATGTACAGAACTTATAGCAGGAAAATAATATGACAAAGATAATCCAATGCATATCATTTATAACTATCACTATAAACAGCCTCAATTCACCAATCAGAAGAAATAGACCTACAGAGTAGACTAAGAAACAAAATACAGCACTATGCTGCATATAAGAAACACCCTTAACTCAAAAGGAAATTCACAGACTAAAAGGCAAAGGATGGAAAATAATCCTCCATGCCACAGGAAATAAGAAAAAAGAAGGGGTACCTATCCTGTTTGCTGACAATATCAACTTCAAACAAAAAATCATTCAAAGAGATAAAGAAGGTCATTGTATACTTGTTAAGGGAAAACTACAAGAGGAAGAGATAACCATTATAAATATATATGCACCCAAATAGGAGCACCCACCTACGTAAGACCAAATTTTAACAGACATGAAAAATCAAATGAGCAATAATGCAATAGTAATGGGGGACTTTAACAATCTATTGAACCAAAGAGATAGATCAACAAGGCAAAAAAAAAAAAATCATCAAAAAATAACCAAACCAAACAAAACTTTTGAAGAAATTGTCTTGGTAGACTGTTATGCAGGCTTTCACCCAGAAACTACAGAGTACACAAAGAATTGAGATCATACCATGCACACCATCAGACCATAGTGCAATAAAACTGGAAATTATTCCAAAAGAGACTAGAAAAACACCATAAATACATGGAAATTAAATAACAACCAGTAGGGGGAACTACCCGTTCAGGCCCCCCCCTCCTGTCCCTCTCTTGGGACAGGAGCTTTCTTTCCCTCAATAAATATATTCTGCTC
>NDGN011468538.1:0-15858 GCA_002564285.1 Tympanoctomys barrerae
TTTGGTGCTCAAGGAGCCTATAAAAGAGATCATCATACAGAGAAATGTAGCGAATCTGAAGCTTGGAGCAGAGCACAAAGCGGCTCCTGCCTTAGAACCTCCTAACTTGCCCAGAAAGGAGCTCCCTGTAATAGCAACTCCGGGGCAAACAACAGTCAGTTGCACATGATGGTTTCCAAAGCAGTCTTGGCTAACACAGAAGGCGGGTGGCAGCTCGTTCCTTCGTTGAGACAGCAGTTGCTGGAAATTTAGTAAGAATCCTGTCCACTGAATCCACGATTCTGATCACATCTCTGTCTTCAGAACTGGAGGAAGAATTTGAGGCTGTAATGTGGGCCTGTGCAAAAGAAAACAAGGATTACAGCGGTGAGTGTGAGCAGCTAGAGTTGGATGACTCGAGTCGAGCAGGAGCCACTCACTAGCAGGCAGGAACTATGAATTCAGCTCTTGGCCTTATTTCCAACGTGCTCTTTGACATAGTAACACATTTTTTAATGCCTACGTGTATCTTTTCTACAATGGACCTCTAATGGACTTTTCCTACAAGGCAACTAGAATACTTTTTTGTTGAGCTTTCCAGAGTATAAGTCAGTGTCTATTTTGTGTGTTCATTATTTGTTATTTACATCACCGATCAGTAGAATTAGTATATTAGAAAAAAAAATACTATTTACCTTTAGATTCCTGACTTTGCCATAAATTTCCTTTACAAACATGGATAAGTCATGTCAGTTTTGGATCTCATTCATGTATGAACAACTCGACCAAAACGTAAAGCCAAGACCTACCAAGGAATTTATCTAATTCAAATATATACAGAATGTTTAATCTTTCCTAAGACAGTTGTGACACCTGCCAAATACAGTGATAACTCAGTTTACAAAATTAACTTGTTTTACAATTTTGGAACAGTGGCTATGTTTGTGTGGGGAGGATGGTCATGGTTGTGTTTGTCACCCAGTGTGAAGCCTGTGTTTGTAAATATTGTCCCTATTCACCATTTTTATGCTCATTTTGCACCAGCTGCTATTCAAAGTATTTTTAATAGTCATAGGTAAGATATTTTGATAACAACTCTATAAATCATCCCTCTTTTAGAGGTGGGGTAGAGCAAATAAATCTGTTTACCCAACACTAATAAGTGACAGAACTATAAGTTTTACCTACACAGTCTCACTCAGGCTCTTCTCCATTATAATTTTAATAAACTTATTTCTTGATTTAGCACCCTACATAATATCTGCCAACTGAAAGTTGTGAAAATGAATTGTCCTTATTCTGCCTCCTTTCTAAGATAACTTATTATCTTTGTATTATCACTTTCTGGTATTTTAGAAAATCTGTGATGTGGGCATAAAGCATATTCATTAAAGCCTGAACCATCCTCCAGGGCAAGAAAGATGAGAAACAGGAAGCATCACCGCTGCTCACCCGCTCTTTCACCAGGTGTGAGGCGCGCTCTGCCTCTGCCACTCTGTCTCCTTTGGCATCAGGGCAGACATCCAGCGGGTCAGCCATGGAGGAAACAATTGGAATTTTCTTAGCTTGGAAGAAATTGTAGGCCTTCCTTCCACAGACCAAGAGTGTGACTTCCTTCCCGCTGCTCTGGATTCTGTCCACCACCTTCTCGTAGGGCTCATCCAGCACATTCACCCCGTCCACCTCAATGACGACATCCTCATTCTCCAGCCCAGCTGCATCAGCAGGGCCGCCCTTCTGAACCTGTGAACGTGAGGCTCTACGTTAGTGATTCCAGCAGGAGAAAGCGCATTAGGCTAGCTTCCCTTCGGAGGTGGTGGTTGAAAATGTACTCTTAACCACATTTCTCCTTGAGGTACAGAAGAAAGGTTCTTTAATGCCTTTCTACTTAGGAAAGCTACAACTTCATTCTCATATGAGTATAAACTGGTTGAGAATCATAGTGTCATAGTTATGTATTTTGGGCAGGGGGCCTTAGATTCCATAGGTCTCCCTCCGCATCCAACTTGGGAGTTTATAGGGATGGTCTCTTCACCACCAGTCCCCACTGGAGAGAGGATTGTGCCGCCTGAAGAAAGACAAGGGTCTCAGGGTTGACAGTGAATCAACCTGAGTCGTGTCAGCTCACTGTGTTTATTTTATTTGAAAGTCTCTAGAAAACACTGAATGGAACTGATATTGGGAAGCAAAAGATGAAATTATGACATAACTCAGAGGGTAGGGGAGTATCTGTGTCCATGTGCACATGGCACATAGGCCTTCTGTAACCTTTCTACTAAGCCATCTACGGGGGGAGAAGGTGCAGTTGTCCTAACAGTGATGTTCACTGCGCTGCTGGAACTGGATTACCATACCTCTTTGACGAATGAGCCTGGCAGACCCCGAATCGCATTTAAGTGAAAGCCATAGCCATTTTCACCTTTAACCAGCCTGCAGAGTTTAGGCTTATGATCTACTTCCTCTGTAGTGTCTGGACCTGAGACCTCCAGAGGAGCAGGAGCTGGGGCCTGCTTGGCAGAGCCGTTAGGCAGTTCTTGATTTTGATAGTAGAGAAATGGAGAAAATTTGGCCTGTTGAAAATACAATAAATTGTAAGTATGAATAGTTGCACTTTAATATAGCTGGTTTTATTTATAAGTTGTAATGTGGATTCCATTCTTTTTCTGGATGGATCTGTTTGTGGGCTGTAAAACTACTGTAGTTCCCTAACCAGGAAAGGTATAAAAGGTTGGTTACGGAGTATTACGTAAATACGTACTCAGATGCATATATGGACATAAAAGCAGTGTACAGGTCTACAATGATCCAAAAGTGTAGCTAACAGAAGTGCTAGTTTCTTCCAGCTGCACAGGAGTGAGCAAGTCACTGTCCCCCCTGCAGACAGCGCTCTCGGCAGACAGCACGTCGGAGGAGCCCAGTACCGCAGACCCAGATCACAGTTTTTCTCTTCCCCTTAGTAACATGGTCCTTCGTGTTCCTTAGTCAGGATAAGGTAAAATAAAATACTTCTTTATCAGTTTGAGTTTGAAGACCCAGAGACAACAAGGCCAACCTGTACACACAATAATTAGGAAGTGGTCACATACTGTAACCGAAGTTAATTCCAGCCATTTGCTACTTGGCAGCCTCGCGTCTCCATCCTGTTTGCTGTTCATTGTTGTGGCCTTTACCTAGCAGCTCTGTAGTACTACACTCCATAAGATCTTAAATATCTGCAGACTAGCTCAGCTACCTCCATTTGTATGCAGAATGCATAGCTGGTCTTGAATAATAAGAGCAGCACCAAAAACAAAGAGTTCTTTTGTGGTGAAGATGGACTAGGCCTATTGCCCTGAGCTGTGTCCCCAAGTTTTTCCCCATTTTTTTGAGACTAGGTCCTAAATTACAAAATTGGCCAAGCAGGGCTGAAATTTGTGATCCTCCTGCCTCAGCTTCCTAGAGGACACTCGGCCTGCCCGGTACCACCATGCCTAGCTGTGACTGTTTCTTAACAGAATTAAGAGCTTTACTGGCTGATATTTTAGTTGGGAGGGCCAGGATAACAAATTGGGGCTTATTATGAACTCGATTCGGGGTCCCTCTGGTTATTCTCCTGTCTTGCTAACCACAAGAGCATGCTTCCTTTCTGAGTTGAGCCAGGAGAGACCCTCTGGTCACCCCATTCTGCTAACTGCAGAGTTCTGGCCAGTGGTCTTGTCCTACTCTGGAATGTCCCCAAAATGTGGGAAATTATCACAGTGCTGCATTAAGTGCCAAAATAGTGGTAGAACTACCTCCACAGGTATGTCAGCTACATCTGGCAACTGAGTCAAGTTTGTTAAAGAACATGTTTAAACTTCGAATGCATTTAGCCACCCTCCACCTGGGTATCTGGGATCCAGTGTGTGCCGGGAACCTGATTTACTCACTGTAGTGAGTTTGATGTCCTCACAGCTACACTTCAAAGATCCACCGCCATCTTGGAGCTTGCTTTGAGGAGTAGGGGCAAGCATCATTTTAGAACGAAATTCTCTTATTAAATTCATCAAAATAGTCACATCATTCTGTCACAAGGCTAGGAAAAAGCCAGCATCCTTCTTGCAGCAGCTGGGGCAGCGCCTGCTGGCTTCGGCTGGCCTCTTCCCCTGCAGGAATGACTCATCCGGTTTTTGGCACCTTCAGTTTTCAAGCCAGAAATAGCTCCTTGTAGCGTCTGCACTTGGCCTGGCTGTGCCCTACAGATCACCTCAGAAAAACGGGCTACTTCTCACATGCAGCCCCCTTTCAAGTTCTTGAAGGTGCTTTCCTTCTCCAAAGCCTCTGCTTGTTCAGACTAAGTGCTCTCGTGGTGGCTTCTCAGATCTCTTCCCTGGCCACTTGTCATAGATCTTCCCAGAGTAGGATTCTCAGAACTGGATGGTGTCGGGGATTTCAGGGGGCAGGGGTGTTACAAGTTTTCT
This sequence comes from Tympanoctomys barrerae, assembly GCA_002564285.1. Taxonomy (NCBI): domain Eukaryota; kingdom Metazoa; phylum Chordata; class Mammalia; order Rodentia; family Octodontidae; genus Tympanoctomys; species Tympanoctomys barrerae. The sequence continues at coordinate 4,419 of NDGN011468538.1, forward strand.
GGCTTTTGTGGTGCTGGGGATCAAACTTGGGGCCTTGTGCATGCAAGGCAAGAGCTCTACCACTGACCCCACGCCCAGCCCCAGACACTGTTAACAAACACGACATTTACAAATGAGAGATCTTATCCCATATGTCCTAAATACTCCCTCAGTCTCTAGCTACCCTTTACGATAACTAGCCCATCTTACTGTAAGGAGACAGGCACAGAGAGGATGACGTGCTAGAGGTTACACTAGTAGCGCTAACATGTCTGAGGATTCCGACCAAGTCCGTACAGTCAGGTGATTGTCTCCAAAAGTGTCAATCCGTGTAACTTGAAGTTGTTCTCTTTGGGTGGGGCAGCTTTTCAGAATATCAGGTCATCAAATTGAGTCTCACCATTTCATATTCGTACACTTTACAACAAAGTTAGGCTAGTTCTTGAATTTATTCTCATTTAAATTCATTAGCTTCTAAATTTAATTCTTTCTATATTGATGAGGTTTTAATTATACCCCCCTGCCAGTCATCTGTTTAAATCTTATAAATGTATCTTAAATGTGTTTTGCATGTCTCCATTCATAGGGACCATTGGGGACTTCTGTTCAGTATCAAGTGTTTTCTAGGTATGGTTGCTTAGCTTTAAAACATGTCATCATGTTTCATTTTTTCTTTTTTGTTTGCTTTTTGAACGTTTCATTTTTTCATCTGGCTTACAAAAATACCTTTTTTTTTTTTTTTTTTTAGTGTATTTGGTTGTTTCAGGGCCTCACTACATAGCGTGGACTCGTGGTGATCCTCTTGCTTTCAGCCTCCCCAGTGCTGGGATTACAGGCATGCACCACTACGTCTAGACTCTGGCCAGCTCAGTAGGCCCTAGGGGTGAGGCTGGCCCAGCTTGTGGTACCAGGGATCAAACTGTGATCCCTGCGTTTGTGTAAGCAGGTGCTTCAGTCTTCTGAGCTATCTCACTGGCCCCCAACAAAAATATCTTGAAATATCTAATCCAAATGTGCTGAGGAGTATGGTGTGAATTAAGAGTCCAGGAACTTGGGCTCAAATTCTGACTTCAGTCTCCATGAAGCTGGGTGACTTTTAGTAAATCATTTAATCTAAACATCAGTTTCCTGTCTATACAAGGGGGCTAATGGCACCACCCATAACAATCCTCCCTTTGTATCATTTGTGTGCCCCTAGATGTTTCTGATTGAATGTCACATAGAATAAAATCCATTTCTCTTACTCATCTTTAAGACTTGTACATAGCAAGACAGGTACCTAAGCCCCCAGATGCCTTTTAAACTACACTGAACCTCATTTATTTGTGGGATGTTTTTAATTTGGGGAGGGGGAAAAGAGACAGGGTTGAACCCAGGGCCTTCACACTGTTACACAGATACATCCCCAGCCCTTGGTGAAGCTGAGGGGTGGGAGGATAAGGTCTCAAGTTGCTAAGTTGCCCTGGCTGAGCTAGAACTTGGGGTCTTCCTACCTCATCCTCCCAGGTGCTGGCACTGCCAGTTTGTGCCTCCACACCCAGCTAAACTGTTTTTGTGATAAAATAAGGGTGTTGTAAAACTTTAAAATATGCAAATAGTTGCCGTTAGAGTTATTAAGAGGAAGTGAAGTTAGTTTGCCATGTCTCGGTCTGAGTGAAGCTTTCTGCTTACTTTATTTCTTAAGGGCTTACAAATAATCATCTTTTTAGGCTTTTACATGAAATTTATAGACTTACTAGTCTATACTTTAAAATCTAGTTGCTTCCTATTTGGAGAACTTAGGTCTGCATCTACTTTTGGACTGCTATTCTCCAGAGATTATTTCAGGTCACAAAGAATAATTCTGTAATTTAGTTGCAAATTCTTCAAAAATCTTGAGTCCTTAGCGGGGGAGATAGCTCAATAGAATAAGCACTTGCCTGGCAAGCGCAAGGTCCTGAATTCAATCCCCAGTACCAAAAAAAAAAAAAAATCTTGAGTCCAAGCACTTAAACCCACAGTAATCAGATACCCGCTTTCTTATCAGCACCAGTCTGAGCCTCAGCTCGCCACTAGCAGCTGTTACTCCCCTGGGCTTCCGAGGCGGCACAGGGGCAGAGCACTTACTTTCCTGGCATGTGCAGGACCCTGGTCCAAGCCCCAGTGCCACCAGAAAAAGGATGCATTTTGCTAAATACCTTTTAAATAGTATGCCCCTTCCAGTTTGGAGAACACAGCGGGAATGACCCCGCCCAAGGCGCAAGGACATCAGGGAGCAGGGCCAGCCTTGACCAGGAGGCGCGGCCCTGTGTCACTCACCAGCCTGTACAGTGTGTCCGTCTCCTTGTCCACCACCAGCAGCGAGGTCTCATCTCCTCCCTTCCTGATCATCTCCACCACACTGTCATGATCCAGGCTTTCCACAGACTTCCCATTGACGGCAACTAACAGGTCGTTCTTCTTCAGGCCAGCTGCCTCTGCCGGACTCCCAGAATCTATATCCTTGATGATTTGACCTGCACGCCCCCAAAAATGTTTAATTATCAGAAAGATACTAAACAAGCTGGAATTTCTGTTGGAGTCCAAGGCCCTGATGAGACAGACAGAAAAGGTGTGCTGAGCACAGCCCCAGTCCCCGTGCGTCCCAGCACCCTGTCTAGGCTCCTCCCCAGGAAAAAACCCAGTGACAGGATCTTTTTTTTTTTATTTTTTTTTGTGGAACCAGGGATTGAATTCAGGCCCTCGCACTTGCTAGGCAAGCGCTTGTTCTACTGAGCCATCTCCCCAGCCCCAAATGACAGATCTTAAAGGAATAAGAATCATGTTGTTACTAAAAACATCTGACACTCAGTCGTGACAGAATAAGCAGAGCCAACAAGAAGGGTCAACAGATTCCCAGGAAGTCAGTGAGTATACTCTATCAATAAATCTTACATAGATGTTAGCCCATGAACAGGGAGGAAAGATTTCAGAAACTATCCTGCCTAAGTAGCAGTCGGGTGTCCATTTGAGGGTGCATTGTGGGTGCATGCTTCGAGGAGGTGACTTCAGCTATTGGACCACGTGCCTGCAAATCTCTCACATCTGTCTTTGTCCCTCACTATGTTTTTTTTCAATACCCCTGTTACAATGCCATGTTACAGTAGCCACAGTAGTTTCCCAAGACATTTTTTTAGTCATTTATTTATTTGGTACAGTCTCGCTACACAGCTCAGACTCATAGTGATCTTCCTGTCTCAGCCTCCCCAGCACTGGGATTACTGGCATACACCACCACACCTGGTTCTGGGACTGCCATAGTATGTGGTACCAGGGTTTGAACCCAGATCCTTGCTCTTTCCAGGCAGGCCCTTAGACCACCCAGCTGTCTCCCCAGCCCACCCAGGACATTTTCTAACTGATAAACACTGCCTAAAAACTTCTATCAATTCTGAGCTGAAACCAAATGCTTCCCCTTGGCCTTGAGGTTCCCTCATTTCTCTCCAACCTACCTTTCCAACCTGAAGTCTTGCACAATACACTGGATGCCAACCACACTGTGCCCATGTTTACGTGACTCTTGCCTTCCTGGGATCACCTGCCTCCCCAGCCCCCACTCTCTCTACTTTGCCCAAATCCGCCCATATTCTGAAGCTTGAGCTCGAGGTCTAGGTCACCCGTGCCCGGCAGAGGTACAGTAGTACTGGCATCTTTTAGTGGGAAAAGCTTGCTCAGACCTTGAGTTCCCACAGTGGTTTATCTGTCCCTAGATTCGGACGGTCATCTGCCTTTAGTCCCCTCTCCTGTACTAAATGTGCTCCTTGACTGAAAAATCCTATTTGATTCACATGGTATCTTCAAAGGCCCTAAAAAATTTTTAAATAACATAAAATAATAATTGATAATATAAACATAATGAAAAGAAAATAGCCACTTCTGGGCAGGTATTGGTTTGCATGGCTTGGACGCACATTTATGTATCCACTTTACTTCCCAACTGTATAAGTGGTAGAACTTGGGTCCACAAAGAAGCAGAAAGACTCCGGGTTCTGTTCCAATCCCAGGTCCCGACCCACCTCTGCCTAGACCTGGGCTGGAAGTGCTCTCACAGGATCACAAGCGCCAACTCCATACACACTGCCAGATGATGAATGGTGTAGACATTCGCACCACAAAAAGGACACTTTTTCAGGAAGCCAATCAACCAACACATCCCTGCCTCTACCTCATTGCTCTGCTTATGGAAACTCTGGGATTGCAGTATTAGGCTAGGCCTGCATGTGACAGCAACTGACAGCTTGCACCTCCTAATTCCTTGCTGCTCTTATGGGGGGTGAGGCAGAAGTTGGCCTACGATGACTTGCGAGTACTACGATGAAGAATTGGGTGGTTTCTCCGCCTGGTATTGAGCTCGGTCAGTGTCTCACCTTTCTGTTCCAGCCCTGCCCGCAGATAGAAGCCATAGCCGTTGCTTCCCTTCTTCATCCGCACCACTCGAGGCTGGTGGGGCAGCAGTCTCAGACTAGCTGTTTCCCTCTTGAGCTGTATTTTTCGTTCACTGTGGTACTTGTCAGTGTCTTTGTCCATAAGAAGGAACACAACATGGTTTCCTGACTTCTTCACCTGCAGCAACATACACATTTGAGGAATTTCCAAAACCCTGCTGGGGAGTCTGGTGGTTTCTGTAAAAAGGCCTAGGCTTCCGGTTCAACAGAAAGCACGGGCACGGCGCCTACTTTTAATCCATAAGACTGCTTTCTACAGCCAGTTGTTATTTATATACCTCCACTCCTGTAGTTGTTCTTTATCCCTTCAAGTACAACCTCATCCACTCAGCTATTAATGAATCCAAGACAGAACTGAAATTCAGGAAACTTAGAAAGATGTGTAGATGAAGACCAGAATAGGAACTCGGAAAAGAATACCAATGATCCACTCCTATAGATCATCTCTCTACCAAGGGAAGAGAAGGCTGGTGCATTTAAGATTCTTTATGACTTAGAGAAAATGTCCCAGTATTTCGGTGTCATGTGCCTTCCAATATCTGCACTGTGGCTCTGCACAGCAGCCCCCGCCACCTGCACTTGTACTTTCTGCAGTTTCAGTGACTCGAGTTCAGCCACTGTTGGGCATATTCAATGGAGAACTCCAAACATAATTACTGTGCATTAGATTGTATTCTATTCAGAGCAGCATGTTGAGCGCTTGTACAAATCATCCCCTTTTCCACTGTGTCCCTGCTTATTGCCCATTAGATATTTCCTGTACACACATGCCAGTGATGAAGTTCAGCTTATAAATTAGGAACTGCTGGGTTTGGTAGAACTCACTTGTAATACCAGCACTCTAGGAGGCTGGGAGGCTGAAGCAGGAGAATCCCAAATTGCCTCAGCCTGGGCAATTGAGCAACTTAGTGAGATCCTGACTCCAAAAATAAAGAGCCAGCGATGTAGCTCAGTACAAAGGCCCTGGGCTTAATCCCAAGTACCACCCCACTGAAAAAAAGCAGTAAGTGATAACAATTTTTAAAAAGCAGCTATAATAAGTTATTTAAAACTTGTACATTGTGAATTCTGTATTTCTGGAACTTTCCATCAGGTATTTTCAGATTTGGCTGACCACAGACAACTGACACTGCAGAAAATGAAACTGCACGGGGGCACTGGATGCTTACTAGATAAAGAAGATCCGAAAGAAAAGAGAAGTGGTTCTGTAGACCTGAAGGCTTTATTCTAAAGCTCTGCACTAACACTGTTTATGCCTCTAGTGAATCTGTTTACCCTTAATACCAAGGGGCAAAGAATCTTCCCATCATAACTCATCCCAGACCCTACCAGCCAACCTCCTGTCACTTCCCGAGGTGAGCAAAAGGCTGGGAAAAGCAGCCTGGGGTCAGGTTACCTTTTCAACCACTTCCTCGTGGCTGGCGTTCTCCACGTTCTCCCCGTTCACCTCGATCAGGTGATCCTCGGGGAGGACTCCAGCCTTCGTGGCCACGCCGTGGGGCGTGATGTCAGTCATGTGCACCCCCTTCTTACCTAGAAGCCAGTGAGAGACGGAGCGTCAGGGCACAGAACTGGAAGGCCAGCGTCTAGGGAGACTTTTTCCTAATAATGTGAAACTAGGACTCCAATCATAGAGCTAACTCAGTGCTCGGCTTTTGATCTCAAGTCAGTAAGCAGCTCCTAGCACAAAGCTATTACTCAGCGGATACTTGATTTAATTAGGATTTGAGCCCAAATAAATCAAGGAAAGAACCTCAAGTGACATAAAGTGCCAGACCATGCCCACCATGTGTCATCCTTGCACCCTGCTTGCTTTCTTGGTGTCTGGTGACTTTTCCACAGTCACCTGTTCTGCTCCCTCCTGCTCTAGCGCTGTCACCAGGTCAGAAGCACAGGAGGAAGGGAAGAGCCCATGTGTCGATAGCGTGGTCTGGGCGGCACTCAAACACAGCCAAGTCTTTCGAGATGCAAATACTTCAATGTAGGCAAAATGACTACAAATGACTTATACAGGAAAACTTCATTCCTTAAGTACTTCACATTTCTCTTGTTATCTTGTATGTCTCTGTCACAAAGAGAACATATTCTTCATACAGCTAACACAAACCCTGAGCATTAGCAGAAGAGCCAAATGAGTAAAATTGACATTATTTTTTTTTACCGTTTTACAGACAATGAATTTTTACAAAATGCCAAGCTTCCTTTGAGTACTCGTAGCTCTGTGCTTAACAACTAGAAAAGTTGAGGGCTCATAATTAGTTTCTCTCTCCTGCTACAGGTTAGCTTATTATTGGTGACAATTTCAAGTTTATGATTGGCTTGCTTCTTTATCATTTACTAAATTATGCCCGATCACCAGTACCAGCAAAGCACTGGGCAGAGGGCAACATCCGAGATGGCACGACCAGTGAACCTGGAAGACTCTGATTCCAACCAGTGTCGCAGGGAAGTCATTGTAGAACCTGGTCAGCTGAGCATGGATCAGCCTGCACTTTTAAAATTATGGAACAGGATCTTCCTGACATCAGGGTTTTTCCAGTCTGAATCTCTTAGCTAGAGGTCAGAAGCATAATTCAGAAGGCTACAGTGGAAGATACTATTTTACTGTTTAAATGTCACAGAAAGGTGGAGATTTTTGCAGTATCCTCAGCAACTATTAATGTCATCTGGCACATCAATGGGTGGAATAAACAAATATCTGGGCACTCTCAGCAATGAAAAGAAATACTGGTCTTTCTCAAAATTAGCTAGTAAAATCTTTTGCTTGTTTTCCCTCCACCTTCATCCTAGGGGAGCTAGAAAAGAAGGATTCAGAAGTGTCAGCCCTCTAGCCTTAAGGTGCCAACCTAGAACCGGGGCGCAGGAGTGCCCAGGGACCACCCCAGATTGCCACCATCCAGTGTCTCATCCCAAGTTGCACAACTATGCCAGGCAAGAGAATGTGCCAGAGAGGGAGGAGGCAGAGAAGCTGCCATGGGATGGCTAAGGCGACTAAACGGCTAAAGGAGGAGAGTCATCCACTGGTGACAATGTCCTACTTCTGGAAGGCCAGTGCCAGAGCCCCCAGCTCACCTTTGACAGTTTTCAGAGAGAAGCCGTAACTGTTCCCCTCCTTCACCAGGTAGCAGAGCCGCGGCTGGGTCCAAGTCACTGCTCCGTTCATCACAGGGGCCACTTTCAGGTCATTCAGATCCAGCTCCTGGCTTTGACCCAACTCTTTCAAGTCAACCCCTTTTTTCACAGCTTTCTCATAGGAATCCCCATCCAGGACCAGTAAAGTCACTGAATTCCCACTTTTTCTGACGAGATCCACCACCTAGAAAGGGGGGAGAGATAACTTGAATATTGATAACCCTCCATCAACAGCAAGAGGGAAATGCCACCTTCCCCACCATACTCCTAATCTTCACGTGCAAATTAGGAGGGGCCTGGCACTGTTGGAATCCAGGGAGCACCTATAAGGCCTGCACTTTTCTAGAGGTGAATGATCCCCCCAGCACAACAGGCAGGTCCCCCAGTTCTAAGGGGGAAACAGGAGTGACAAGGGAATGGGGCAGTACTGGAGGAAGACCCCATGTAGACACTGTACAAACAAAACATGATAGCAAGCTAACTTATCTATGCGTAGCTTCCTTGTCTGTGAGGCAGTAATATATGCTTGATGAGGTTATGATAAGGTTTGAACAAGACTAAGGATACAGAACTGCCTTTGCATAGTTACTGGCATATATTATTTCTTTTTTACAGTTTTTAATTAATCATAGGGGACTTGATTGACCATCGTAAATTATAAGGGTAAATCCTTACCATCAACAGCGAGGAAAGAACCATGTTCTACTGACCCCAAAAATCATAAGTGGCAGAGAAAATGTCGAGGCTGAGGAGGTCCCAGCAGAGCCCCAAGTATCTCATTCACCTGCGTGTGTTCTTCCTTGTCCACGAAGACACCATTAATCCTGAGCACCCTGTCTCCGTCCAGGAGCCCAGCCTTCTCTGCCGGGCTTCCCTTCTCTATCACCCGGACCAGGTGCCCGTCCGTGTCCTTCTCAATGCGCAGGAAGAAGCCATAGTTTTGCCCTTCCGGTTTGGCCAGTTTACATTCTCGGGCATTAAAGACAGCAGCCATTTCTGTAGTGGAAAATGAATGCATGAGAAAACAAACCTTTGATAGTTTTCACAGAGAAGCCGTAGCTGTTCCCCTCCTTCACCAGGTAGCAGAGCCGCGGCTGGGTCCAAGTCACTCCTTGGACCATCTTCGGTCCCTTCCCTCCTGGAAGGACAGGATCAGAAGACTGTGCAGGGCTCAGAGGGAGTAGGAGAAGAGCAGGAAAGGAAAGGAAAATCTAACAGGAAGATCTAATCACGTGAGAACCCTGAACTTTATGTCCCCTGATTCTGTTCTCCTATGGTCTAGTTTGAGAACATTGGGGATATGGGAGGCCAGAGCTTGCTAATGATATCTTAAATTGGTTTCCCTAAGGTTGATGTTTTTACTTCAGTTTCAGATCCAAATAGTCAAGTACTGTACACTAATGGTTCAATTTCTGTAGCTCAAACCAAACTGTTCTTTGCCCGCTGACTAAAAAGAAATTAAATTTTAACACATATTTCAAAAATTTTAAGAAAAGGTGGGCTTTCTTTCATTCACATTATCTGAAGATTCTATCAAGTTCTGGGCACTAAAGACAAATCTGTAGAAAGAGATGCATACTTGGCTTCCATCAGAGGCAACATAGTTATGTTTTACAACATGTGGTAAGTGTTATATTAAGAAGAACAGACTGGTATGAGACTATAACAATAGGTCTTTAGCTGGGCATAATGGTGCATGCCTGTAATCCCAGCATTTAGGAGGCTGAGGCAAGAGGATCATTGTGAGTTCAAGGCTATCCTGGGGTACACAGCAACTTCAACAACAGCCTAAATAGCACTGCGAGACCCTGTCTCAGAGGGATGGGGGTGGGTAGGGAATGCAGTGAGAAGAATTAAAAATGGCTTCATGGAGCAGTGAAGGGTTAGCAGGAGTCGGATAGGGTCAGACAGGACAAGGAAGACCTCAAACAATTAAAAACCAAAGAATCTATGCTTCCGAGCTGGCCTGATAAATTGGTGATGCAATAGGAAAGTAGTTGTATGGGACCCTGAAGTTTCCCATGGAGCAGAGCAGGAATGCCGAATCAAAAAGGTTCTCTGTGGCCCTGGAGAGCTCCCCTCCTACAGCAGCCCATTTCCCGGCCTCCTGCCCTCCTGCGGCCCCCCTCACAGGATCAGGGTCCTAAGCCAAGGGAGGATGACTGGCCAACGTGAACAACGCCGGTGCGCTGGCCTCCGGTTATTGTGAGAGGAAGTCACAGCCACCCAGAGCCCCCAGCTCAGTGCTTTTCATTCTATGGAAGATGGAGAACGGGAGCCCCAGCAGCAAGAGACTTGCTTAAGGCAGCAACACTGAACACAGACACTGCCGTTTCAGTGGCTCAGATCAAATTCCTCTGTGCTGCCTGACTGAAATTCAGTCCAAATACATGATCCAAAAATTCTAATAGAAGATGAGCAGAAAGCTGGACTCAGCATCTTTAAACCTCTTTGTGTTCCCATATCATAGTGACCTACCTGTGAATCAGAATAAACCATCGGTCCCTTCCCTCCTGGAAGGACAGGAACAGATGACCGTGCAGGGTTCAGAGGGAGTGGGAGAAGAGCAGGTAGGCATCGAAGTGCTCCAGGCTCCCTAGTGGCCATGCTGTGGGGCCTTGAGCGCGCCACCTCTGACCTTTGTGCCCACAGGAAGGGGGCGGCACAAACTGGGCAAGAAGCCTCCTGCTGCCCCATGACTGTACCACGTGGCCGCTGCAGACTCTGGCAACCACCCCACGAGTGGCACAGATGACTAAGCGGTCATGGAAACAAGAAACAAAGACTCCCCGTTGGGTATCAAGGAGAGAAAGGCAAAGCCAAGGTGGGATTGCTCAGCACCTGCTGCATCCAAAGGCAGCCTGTCACAGAAAAAGGCTGCTCAGGAAGAAGGGCAAAGTATATAGGTCATTTCGGTCAGTTTCCTCCCTGGCAGGCACCTTCTGACCCCTGACCTTTTATTTCTCTCCCTGCTGGTCTCCCACCTGTACGGATCAGTGCCATTTGCACCCTGAATCCACGTCTGTGTCCAGGCCCCCTTCTAATTCAGCTTTCAACACCACAGGGCCGTAAAATCCCAAAGGGGGGAAGAAAAGGCCTCTTAAATAATCAGGTAACTGCTGGAAGACTTTGTCCAAGTATTTAAAAATTTGAAACATTTCCTTAGGATAAAAAGCTGCTGGATTCAGTTTTTGTGACGCGCTGCAGCTGGCAGAGAATGCTGACAGAATGCTCATTTTTAAAGCACTTACCTCAGACCTCCACTTCTACCTTCTGGTGTCCACCACAGCCACTCAGTGTCTTTATAAGCAAGGACAAAAAGTGAAACTTCCTCACTAGCAGATTTAAATCCTGTGTTTAGGGACGGTGGTGGAGGAATTTTTCCTGTGTCCTACAGGAGACCCAAAAGCTAGACACGCAAGGAGACACAAGTTACTTATTTCTTGGCAAAAATCTCAAGCTGTACTTTATTTTGTAGGTTAGTCAAAGTTTCCAAGTAGCCAGACTAAAAACACTCCAACCTGCCTCAGACACTTAGGGTCAGAGGTTTTCAAAAACAATTTTTTTTAAAAAAACAGGTTTTTGTTTGTTGCAAAACTAGGGATGCGCGAGAGCTCCGCCACTGAGCTACCCTCCCAAGGCACCTCCCTTTTTGTCTTAACATTGAGGCAGGGCCTCACCGACCTGCCCAGGCTGACCTCAGACTTACAATCCTCCAGCCTCAGGCCCTATAGCAGCTGGGATTACAGGAGGGTACTACCACTTTCAACTAAGGTCAGGGTTTCTCTTCACCTCAGTGGTTAACACTACAGTGAGAGCCAGTTCCTGACAGAAATGCTACCATACCTGTGGGGAAACAGCTGCTG
>NDGN011468543.1:0-12775 GCA_002564285.1 Tympanoctomys barrerae
AAAAAGTGAAATCTATTCTGAGGTATAGAAGGTTCCTGAGTAAACATGGAGTTGGAATAAATTGGATACAATTACAATGTGAATTCATTGACTATAAAAGTTATTTTAATCTTCAGAGAGAAATACAAGCTAATGCAATGAATGGAAGTGAAATGAAACAACCCTGAAAACAATGACTAATTAATGAATAGATGATTAGAAAATTCTTTTAAAGTGCTTCTGACCTCGATCAAAGCTTTTGGCAAATGGTTGAGTATTTAAGAAATACTAGATGTCCTATAAAAGGCTTCAGCCTAATGTTGAGAAACCAAAGAAAGCAAACAAAACCCAAGCAAGCAGGAGCTGCTCAATTATAAGCAATAAGTTAAAAAATTTCTCACCATTCTTCTTTCCATCTCCAGCACTATATCCTCCTAAAATTATATAAACCATTGCATCAGACAGAACACTGGAGCCCAGAACATGGGAAGTGACATCCAGAAATGTCAAGCAGTCAAAAGAAGGCACTCACTTTATTTCTGTAAGTATCACAGACCTTGGGTTAATAATCCCATAACCCCGACAAATGTAGCTTCTGCTTGATGTAAAAGACCCTCCAATTTGACATGATATAAGACTGAGCACTTGAAGAAACCATTAAGTCTTCATTTTCTTAGTGAAATACCTTGTCTCCTTCAACTTCTGGTAAAAGCTACCTGTTTATATGCACCTGTTTCTAGAAGTTTTCAAAGGAGAGGGCAGGTCGTGAGGGCAGGTAGATAGCTGAACAAATAAAAAACAAAATATTTCACAGGGAACTCATTGACTTTTAGAAATACTTTGAACAATAGCCATGACCACTGGGGTGCTGTAATGACATGCCCCATTATAAAATGTAACACTAAGTAAACGTGGGAGTGGAAATTTAACAATTGAACATTTAATGGCTGCAATTATGGCAAAAGAATAATGAACCTATTAGACAGGAGAACTGGCAATTACTCTACAGCTTATTGGAATACAGCTGTGAAAAAGTAATACAGTAGCATACTTAAGAATGGTTATTAAAAGGGGATAATGCATTCTGTTTACACTGACAGAAGCAATTTTTCTTCTGAAATGAAATGGCACTTTTTGGCTATCAGACATATGAACTCAGATATGATGAATCCTACTATTTAAAGGTAATGCATTTTCAGATATGCCTCTCCAGCTGTAAATGATGTTTCCACTAAGCACATAAGGGTGAGGTCTTTTTGGTGAAAGAAATGGAAGAAGATGTCAAAAAGGACTTATAAATGCTAAATAAATCACCTGGAGAAAAGTGAGCTAAATTTTAACTGATTCAAATAGCTACAATAAATGAAACAGCTACAAGTTCAAAGATGGGGCTTGTCAAAAGAAGGTGTTCAGAACAATTACATGATCTATGAAATCATCATCTTGGTGACCAGGAGTGATGGATGTGTCCCATTAAATCTTCAAATGTATACACTTCCAAGCACAATTTATGTGGCCCTCTACACTTTCAGATATATCCTTCCAAGTGCAGTTATCAGAACACTGGGATTCAGCCCAACATGAGGCTGGCTGAAAACAATAATCTAGACAAGGGGTCGGGCACTAAAGTGCAGTTGAAGTGTAAGAAAAGTGTCCTACCTAAGTGCATTTGACAGAATGGAGAGGGCTTAGCCTTGCAAGTCCTTCACACCTGCCCAGAGATTGGTTTTGAAGGGGAAGATACATTCTTGTAACAAGGTGTCATTTCTAACCATTTTCTAGCTAGATTAGAGAAATATAAGCTAGAAGTCTAAACTGCACAGAATGCTAAAAATCCAGAAATCCTTGAGGTAGTCCTCTGGTCAACCCCCTGTCCCCTAGCAGGTCATAGTCAGGTCATCTAGAAGAGGGGAACAAACTTCCATTTGTCATCTTTCAGAAGAATAAACTGTGTTTATGGTAATGAACATGATTGGGAATAAATCTTCTCTGTGAGAAAAGCCTACCTGAAATTCAAATATAGGTTCCTTTTCCCGTTACTGTCCCGTAATTTTATGGATATCATTAAAGCATGATGACCAGAATTGGATCTTGAACTTTCCTGGAGAATCCTGGGGTACAGAGGCTTCATCTACTCTAATTTGCAGTTTCCAGTCATCTACTCGAAGCTTTAAGCCAGTTGTCCTTGGTGTGCCCTAGATTAAAGGCTAATGTGGAAAGGGGCAGGTTTTTTTAAAAAAAAAATATCTTTCTGTGACAGGGTCTCATTATGCAGTTCAGGTTGGCCTTGAACTCCCAATGATTCCCCTGCCTCAGCCTCCCAAGTGCTGGGATTATAGGCATGCATCACTGTGCCTGGCCTAGGACAGTGTTACATGGTGTTTTCTGTCTAGTTCAGGACCATGCATTCTAGTACACATGCGTTCTAGTACTGCACAAAATTACAGAGCCAGAAACCTAGTAGGAAGCCTGCAGTCTTCAATTGAGACGTATGCAGGAAGTGAGCAGTACCAGCATCTGTAACCCTAAAACCAAATAAAGCTTTTGCAACTGCCGGGTCTCCAACATTTGATTCAATAAGGCCCACAGAATGGAAAAATAAAATCTATACAGTCAAAAAATGGTTACAGCTAAGTAGTTTCCCTGACCTTCCTACCACGTCTGACTCTGACTATTCTAGATTTTCTGTGGTTTGCCTCCCATGTTTCCTTGGGCAGAGGGAACAATGCAGATCAGAATGCCCAGTAAGTGGGCAGAGAGAGGGGTTTAGATGATCGAAACCCAGTGAATAAAGTTGACTAATGGTCTTGAGAGGGAAAAGATTAGAGAACGGTTTGGACAGTTTTTCTGCCAACTCCGAGTCGGCCTGTTCCCATCCAAGTGTGGGGTGATGGGAAGTGATGGGATCTCCTTACTTCAAGGGGGCCACCAGTGAGGGCAAAAAGGGGCCTCCCTGGTGCACTCCAGCCCAGCACCTGCCCTGCTCTGATTTCAGCAGCTGCCCAGGCCGCCAGCTCTCCTGCCCCTTCCTTCAGGTGTCTCCCTGACTCTGAGTCTGCTGTTGGTATCAACGCATTGCTCACCTCTTCAGCTTCCTAACCCAGTTTGTTCTCAGATTCAGCTCCCTTGAGCCAGCTATTCTCACTTTCTTCTGTGAACTTCTATTTTTGATTCGCCGTTAGCTGACTAATCTAAACACGCACGCACGTACACACGCACGTACGCACGCACGCACGCACACTGAAACTCGGAGGGAAGGCCTTGAGGTGGAGGGAATAAGCTTCCTGGAGCTCCCGCTTTCTGCTCTCCTGGGCGCAGGCAGTAGAGGAAAGGGAATATTGATTGCTCCGGGGGCGGGAGCACGAGGAAGAGGGACGTGTCTGGTCAGCAGGAAGGCAGAGGTACTAAAATTTAAGCTTCTGCCTTCTTTCATCTGCTCGCACGACCATTTAGAAAAAGGTTAGGAGCAGGGATTAGGAAGAGAGCAGTCCTCCTCCCACCGCAGGCGCGCGCCCTGTTTCAGATCGCAGCGCCTACCGTGCAGTGAAATATCATAATTATCTTTTGAATAGTGTAATTACACTGCTTTATGTGTGTACTCAAATTGTCAATTTGTTAAATGACAACATTTAATATATTTAATATATGTATCCTGATTTGTCATTTCTTTATTTTCATATATCTGTGTCCTCAGGAGAAAAAAAAAGAGAGACAAAAAGAAAAAGAATAAAAGAGAAAGTATTCTCCACATCTGCGAATATTTCTGTGAAATTCTGGGGAAAGAAAGAGGGGGGAAGGAGGGGGAGAGAAAAAAGGGAAAAAACATAAAAGATAAAGAGACAGCCCTTTACATTGAGGTGCTGTTGCAGATCTCCGTGTCACCCTTTTCATTTCACCCCTCAAAAGTTAAAATGCTTTTTCCTTTGCTTTCTATTGTCTGACTGTAACCTGATCAACACACACAAAAGAAAGTATGTGGCAGACATGATGCACCTCCCATGACAATAGTCAGAAGTGTTTTTTTAGAAACTGAAATAGTGTCCAAATTCCTTACTTCTAGACTTCCTACAGTAAATACTTGATTTCTTTCTTTTTTTTTTTTTATGAAATCAAGTCAATGCATTTTGAAGGAATAGTGCATTAGGATCCTCTTCAAATACGAGCAGCAAATCAAGGACCAGTTCAGCCTTAACTTGCCTCCATGGAACATCTGGCTAAGACTTGGATTTTGCTCTCTCCTGAATACCTCATAGCAACATTCTACTGATGAAGCTGGGCAAGGTGGCACACATCTATAATCCCAGCATTTTGTGAGCGAGGCAGGAGTATTCTAAATCTGAGCCCGACCTAGACAACTGAGAGACCTTGTTTCAAAATAAGAATAATATAAAGGGATATAGTTCAGTGCAAAGGTTCTGGATTCTTTTCCCACTGCCACATAATTAGACACCTGGACACAAATGTAAAGAACACAAAAAGAAAGAAAAAGGAAAAGAAATTTGAAATTCCTTTCCAGCTCTGTCTTGAACTAGAGGAATGGTCTTCAATATGCTTAACACTCCTGAGGTGTTCTTTTATTTTTCTCTCCAAAAAGATAGGCACTTAATTATAAAGATAAGAAAGTAGTTGTATAACTTGAAATATTTGTGATTCTATTACATTAATTATTGTCCAACACAGTCTGTTTATGTTATTTGATATAAAACGCAGTCCTCAATGTTTTGTTTTCTGGGTACATTCTGTCAACATTTCATTTTTTTAAACTAAGTTTATTGATACATTCTAGATATACATAATGATCATCTACATCAGGGAATTTGTACCTGTACATGTCTTTTTTTCCCCATTCTCCTATTCTTCTTTCCTCCCTTCTTCCCCTCTTTATCTTTTTAATTTTTCCTTTTTTCTCATTTTTTTCTTCCCTTTCCTTCCTTTCCCCTGCCACCTAGTTCCCCTTCCCTTTTGAACATTTTCTTCTTATTTTACAATATCCATTATAAATTCTGGACCCTATTTACCCTTTAAGTTTCTCACACCAGGGGAATAATACTATATTTAGACATAAATGTCAGATTTATTTCATTTAAGACTATAGTCTCAAGGTTCATCTATTTACCTAGAAATACCTGCAGTTTATGTCTTTATGGTTGTGTAGTGCATATATATATATATATATATATAAAATCTTCATGCATTTGGGCTGTTTTCAAGATTTGGTTCTTACAAACTGTGCTGCTATAAACATGGATGTGCATATACTGCTGTAGTATGATGTTTTTAAGTCTTTCAGGAAGATACTAAGGAGAGGGAGAAATGAAACCTCTAATTTTAGCTTTTTTGAGGAATTTCCACACTGATTTCCACAGTGGTTACACCAGTCTGCACTCCTACCAACAGTGGAGAGGGGTTTCTTTTTCCCCACAGCCACACCAGCATTTATTGGTTGATTTCCTGACAACCATGCTTTCTGGGTTGAAATAGAATTTCAAAAAAACAACCAGTGGCCCAAGACCAGGTAAAGAACAATGTCCTGGTCCCTAGCCTCTGGGTGCACTGCAAAATTTGCTGGCAGGCTACAGCATCTTCTGTTTGGAGGAAGGCAAAAATAAAGGGGCCTTCTACCCCAAATCTATCCTGTGTGGCTTGACTTTGTCACACTGCTGCTATCAGTCAGTTTTGGGGGGAACTTCCCAGATTGGTAGTCCCTGCTCCATGCACAGGTCACAGTGCCACTGGCAGTGCTGTGGGCAGCGTCACCTCTGTATAAAGTCCTTTGCCTGTATTCTTTGACCTACCAACCTCTTACTTCAGGCAGATTTTGGCATCAGGATGTATGTCCCTCCATTTCTTCCCATTACTCGCGTTATTGCATGATGTTCTCCAAGTAGCTCCAATGTGCTTCCTCTTCTGTTCAGCTATGGTGAATCCCCTCCATCAACATTTCTGAGAGAGATTAATGCCTCTTTAAGCATATGCCTGCCACGTTCTTGCGAACATGTTGAAGGCTTATTTTCTTTTTGCACGTCAGTGCAGAGCAACAAGAACTCCATCTATCTGACTACAGAAGTAAGGTTTGTAATTACTACTAACTTATTAATATTAATATATTTCATACAGGATCTCACTATGCAGCTCAGTCTCATAGTGATCCTCCTGTTTTCAGCCTTCCCAGTGCTGGGATTACAGGTGTGCACCACCACACCTGGTCTTGGTGGCTGGCTCAGCATGCCTGGGGGCAGGGCAGGCATGGGGTGTGGTGCTGGGTTTAGAATTCTGGTCCCTGCACTTACCTAAGCAAGCATTTAGTCCACGGAGCTGTCTGGTCCTATTAATGTATTTTTTTCACCATTTATTTATTTTTATTTTTTGGGGGGGGTGTACACAGTCATGCTGTGCAGCTTGGATTTGTAGCAATCCTCCTGTCTCAGCATCTTCAAAGCTGGGATTACAGGTGTGCTCCACCACACCTGAATTCAGTGGTGGCTTGGCATGCCCAGGGTTCTGAGGGTAGCACAGTATGTAGTACTGGGAGTCAAACTCGGGTCATTGCACCTGCCAGGCATCTCTGAGACCCCCAAGCTACCTCCCCATCCTGTTAGTTCCCAATATTAAGCAAATAATTGTAAGTTGTACATGGTAAGCCAACGATTCTCAAAGAGCATATTTTCACAGTCTTACGTAGTTAACAATGTTACTGGGAGACTGTGGTCCACTAGTGAAGTGTTTCCTCTAGAACATAGCAAGGGATTTGTGAATTTCTCACTAATCCTGATCCAGTGAACATGAAATTTAGTAGATGTCCAGAGTAACTTCAAAATTACTGGGCCTGGAATGAAGGTGTCATTTTGCTCACTATATTTTATAGCAATGTAGCAATTAATAAATTGATATAAACACTACATTTGTATAAATATATATATATATATATATTTAATTATGTGCAGATTATTTGGTGATGAAGTCAAAAGAATACAAAAGTTTCTTTAACTTGTAAAGAGATAATTCATACCTGGCCATGGAGGTGCACATCTGTAATTCCATTACCCAGCAGCCTGAGAATTCCCACAAATTCATGGTCAGTTGGGCTAAACAGCGAGTTCAAGACAGCTTGAACTGCATAGTGAGATGCTGTCTCTCTGTCTCTGTCTCTGTCTCTCTCAGTGTATTATTAATGTGTGAAATCGTCAGTGGAACTCAGCTGTTTCTTAAGTTCCACGATGATATAATTAAAAGTCTGAAGCCATCCTAGGCTACCTTGGGAGATTATGATTCCATGTTTAGACACATGCTACCCTATCATAGCTTCCTCACGTTAGAACTTCAGTGATGTAAGTTTCGTTCACTAGAAAATGCAGAAATAAATGTACAGTGTGGCAACTAAGGTGCTGAGAACGGTGATTAATATGAACTAGGAAATTATATTGTGACAACATATCTTTGTGCATATGCACTTGTTGGAGCTAACGTCCAAGGCAAATTATTCTGAGTGCTGAATTGGTTCATAAATGCAGCTGCGAGTAGAACAATGTCAACATAATCCTTAGTGAATGCATATATTTGTAAAAGAATAAAAGTAGCTCTTTATGAATAGAGAGGATTTACTGATTATTGATAGGAAAATGATAAACAATGGGGAAAATCTGTTAGAGGAAATCCTTCAAGCCCACTGTACTTAGATAAGCTATATTTTCTAGAGAAGAGGAGTGGAAAGCCTAGATTTATTAGTATGTGGCATTACCTTTTCAGTATTTTCTCTGGTGGAGTTCAGGGTTGATGGTGAGGAAAGTGGCTGTTTTTATTTGATGTATCCTTTACTTAGTTTCCTCTATTTTTAGCCATCTTCGAGAAAAGACTCTTTCTTTTACAAATACAATGCAAAAATTCCTGCATTTGCTAGTAGCTATACCCTTTCAAATCCAACAAATTAAATAAGACCTTTATTTTTTTCCTTTACTCTCTCTCCAGAGTATATATCACGGCATATATCACTAGTGGTATATTAATAATATTTAATGATAATTATATTAACAACATTAATAACAAGATTTTAATTCTTTTGGAGTTAAACCAATTCCCTTGTGCTAAAAAAAATCATTAGTAATTCCACACTGACTCACAAAATTGTCTAATTATTTCAATGCTGAGTGTTAACACTTTCACAGAGACATGGTAAATAAATAAGGCCTTTGATGTGACAACACAGACCTTTCCACTCAAACTCATATGTGTAGCGTTTTTGTGAGAAGTCATATGGAGTAGTGGAGCAGGCTCCATAGGTGTTAGAAGGGACCAAGAACTTACACCATTATGCGCCATTTTTTTAAAGCTTCTTCAGGATCATACAAGTAAGGGTAAGGTGACACTGTTTTTCTTTTGTTTTCTTTCTAGCATTTCAGTACATCCTGTTTACTGTCTACTGTTTTTCTTTGTCTTAGCTCATTACACAGTTTTTCGTATTATCAGGATCCTGATACCTTAAATAGAGCTCCGAGTCTCCTTGCATTAATGTACTGCTTATTCACAGCACATTCTAATGGGAGGTATGGGCCAATCTTAAATGGCTGTCATCCAAGCGGTGACTTGGCGACCAGCTTATTTCTGTCTTTCAGCTCAAGAATCTTAGGTGTCTTTTCTTGTAGTCCTAAAACCTGATAGGATCACAGGCAGGATCTTTGCAAAGTGATTGGATTATAGGGGCACCATAGCTCTTAGGAGTGAGGGCCTGGTCGGAAGAGCCGAGGCAATGTGGGTATGACCTGGAAGGTCACATCGCCCTTGGCTAGCTACTTCCTAGCGGCCATGAAGAGGGCATGCTGTTCGTTTTTTGCTGCCCATGCTTTCCTGCCTTGGAGCTGATGGACTGTGCACTGAGATCTCTGAAAACCATGAGGCACCTTTCCTCCTCATTTGTAGATGTTGGTTATTGGATCTCAGGGATGAGAAAATGACTGAGGCATGACTGGCAAAGACAGTATTTGAAGAAGCCACACCCACTTTTAGATCCTCAGATTGGAAAGGATGCAGACCTCCTTCAATTATCTACCAGCAGCAATTAGTCCTCTGATCTCACCTTGCTGCATGCTGGCAGAAAAATGCAGTGCAGCTGACGACTACTTTGTTTGTAGTGACATTCTCAGACTCACCTCAAGAAACATTAGAATGACACGTTTATAAAGGTACAGAAAAGCTCCAAAGTGCATTGAAATGAAATAGAGAAATCATTCTTTGTCTCAACAGCAAGTGGGCCTTCTTGAATTGCTGAACTTAGGTGCAATAATATCTATCTTTCTGACATTACTAATGGTTAAGCTGTACTTGTTTGTTGGTTATGTCCTTGTAAGAAAGCACTTTTCTAATAGTGTACCCTGAAAAGTTATCATAGTTGCTGACATAATTGTTTCTTCTCAATAAATATTTGTGGAATTAGCAAATGCATGTTAATTCAATTCAAGCATCTAATAGCCTCGCATTCCATCACTGGTTGCTGATGAGGCCGCTGGTGACAATATAATTTTGTCACAGTTGACTTTGTTACAGCTCATAAAGATCACTGGGCAGCAGAGGAGCAGTGTTACTCTCTTCCTTCTTTGGATCTGCCTAGCCAGCTGGTACACATCGCATTTTCCTGGACCCATTCTCTATAGAGAAGAAAAACATGTACTTCTTACATTTTTATGTATTTAGGACAGGGTCTACAGGGTTTCACTACACAGATCAGACTTGTGGTGATCCTCTTGTTTTCAGCCTCCTAAGTGCTGGGATTACAGATATGCGTCACCACACCCAGTCTCAATCACCATCTCAACATGCTCCCGTGGTAGGGCTGGCACAGCACGCCAGGGATCAAACCCTGGTCCCTGCGTCTGCCTAAGCAGGCACTTTAATCTGCTGAGCAATTTGGCCGGCCCTAAAATTATATCTCTTACTGTAGCCTAATTGTTTCTCTTTTGAAAAGAATATCCTTGCCGGCTGTGGCTAGGGTACATTCTAATGGCCATTACGATTAATGCTGACATGTCTGAAGCATCTTATTATTGAAGTTCATGTCTTTCTCCTGGCGTTCAGTACAGGGTGCTCTCAGGCAGGCAGGCCCTTTGGTGAGCTGTGTCCTCATGGCTCAGTCTCCTTCCATCTCAGGAGTCTCCTGCCTCCAAGTTATGGCTGTCAGATTATGTTGGGTTGGTCATCTCTGTCCACGTCAGCTAGAAAGGGAGTGAATCATAGATGATCTTACCTGGGTGGTTTTTTTGTGGCCTGTAGTTCACAGCTGTGGGCCTCACTCCAATCATAGTGCACTGGCCAAGACTTGGTTCTATGGCTGTAGATTGTTGCAGCAGAATTGGGAAATGCTTCCTAAGAGTCCTTCTAAGTGTAGAAAATTGGTGCTGTCTGTCACAACAGTCAGTACTAATGGAATAGACATGCTCTACAAAGTTAGGCATACATTCCCAGAAACATAACATATTTGTGTCAGCAGATCTTAAAACATTCATTCGCACTATACACAGGTATATATTTTATCTGCAAGCCATTGACCCTTTATCACCAGCTGCCACTCACTGGATAATGGAAAAAGAAAAGAAACTAGCTTTTATGTCAATTGAGTGATATAATTCATGGAAACCTTCTGCTGTGGCTTGGATCCTTTTCTGTCTCCACAAGTATTTTGTGTTAGGATCTTGGTCCCCAGAGTGTAGTACTGGGAGACGGTGAAATCTTCAAGAAGTGTAAGTGGGACCTCCTAGTTCTGCTGGGGATGTGGTCATAAAGGGATAGAGATATTTACTATATTGTCCCTAATTCTTGTTGAAAAGCCCAAGCCTGGCTCTACCCACTCTCTCACTTCTTCCTGTCTGGCTATGGGATTCCTTCTTCCCACAGGTCTCCTACCATTGTCTCTCACCTCCATGGGGACACAGCCAAAAAGGCTTTCCCTAGAACCGAGCCCATGCCAGCCCAATACTTGCAAAACTGTGGATAAGTAACTTCATTTCTTTATGAAGCCTGACTCAAGTATTTTGAAATAGCAATACAAACCTAATTAATATACCTTCTTATCTGTCGCATGCCTCATCAGGTATTTAATTGATTACTTGAAAAATTATATTAAGGCTTCAATTCACAACAATAAATTCATTAAGAATTTTAATTTAAAATATATACACCTTGTTTTGCCTGCCTTCGATATAAACCTAAAGACTTTCATTGTATACAAGTGTACTGAAGCATATCTCTTTTTTTGCATAAACTATATCCACTATAGGCCTTCTCTTTTTTTAGTTTGTCTTTTCTTAAAATAAAGAAGCCAATTTCCAATTCTGTCTCTTGAAATTGTCTCTCCCATATTTAATCTGACAGTCATTTTTAAAAAAATATACAATTCAATGGTTTTAATATATTCCCACAGTTGTGCAGCTATCACTACAATCTAATTTTAGAATACGTCATCACCCCTAAGAGAAACCTTGCATGCGGTCGCAGCTCTGTCTGCTTCTCTCCGAGCTCTGGTGGCTGCTCGTCTCTTTCCTGTTCTTATGGACTTGCTCACTCTGTCGTCTTTCTAACCAAATCACGCACATTGAACGCTGCTGTTTCCACATTTTTCACTACTATCAAAAAGGCTCTGATAAGCCTACAATTTTTATTACATTTAAAAACTTATCTTCTTTGTCTTGCATTTTTATTTTCAAAATTTACTTATGTTTAGATTGCCAAATAAATCATATGTATTTATTATCAAGAATACAATGTTTCGAAATATGTGTGCATGGCAGAGTGGCTACATTGAAAATAATTAATATATGCATTATTTTCCAGACTTATTTTCTGGATAAAGACATGAGTCTACATTCTTAGAGGATTTTTGGAAGATAACAGATTGTTCTTAACATTGTTGTCACTATATGGTGAGAAGATCTCCTGAGTTTCTTGAACTTATTCCTCCTATTTAACTGGAATTTTGAATTCTTTGATCAACATCTCTTCAGTGTGGCTCAAGATTCTGGCAGCCACCATTGTACTTTGTTCCTGTGGATGCAGCTGTTTTAGACTCCACGTACATCAGATCACGTAACCTTTATTTCTGTTCCTGGCTTCTTTCATCTACCATAATGTTCTTTAGATTTATCTACATTTTGAGTATTGCAGAATTTCCTTCATATTTTTTCAGGCTGAGCAGTATTCTGTTTCAGATTGCTTATAAAAATCACATATATATGTAATTTATACATATATGCAATATATATGATTATATATGTAATTTCTTTATTGATTTATCTGTTGATCACTTATTTTGATTCTACTTCATTGCTTTTGTGAGTAAAGCTGTAATGAGAATAGGAAAACAAATATGAAATGATTTATTCTGGCCAAAAATTTCTGAGATGTTCGTATTTATTTTAATGGTAAAATAGCTAACAATCAAAATCTATATCTTTAATTATGAAGCATGTATTTACTCCTCAGCTTCAGGAGTTCAGCATTACATATGCACTAGAAATTCAGTATGTTTCTTTCTCATTTTTCAACCTACTCTCGTTCTCCTAAGTTGACATCATGATTTTATATCAGTCATTTCCTTTGCTTCTTGTATAGTTTTTCTTAGATATATTTCAAAAAATATATACATTTTTAAATTTTGGTATTTTTGCACTTTGTATATATGTACTCATATATTGATGACATTTTGGTTTAAAATATTTTTGAATGTCATTCACATTAAGTGCATTACAGATGTTATCTTCACTGTCTTATGTTATTCTATATTTTGAATACATCACAGTGTATCCTGCTGTTG
>NDGN011468556.1:0-19988 GCA_002564285.1 Tympanoctomys barrerae
GATTTCCTTGTACTCCTGTGCTATTTCTGTAGAGAACATGTTTTATTGAGGAGAAATTAGTTTACAATACAACAGTAGTTAATTACTTTAATTCCAAGTTATTTAGGATTAATAGAGTTACTAAGTCTTCAGCTAAAATTTTCCTACAGAATAACATGGAAGGGCTGTGTTGAGCACGTTTTCCAGTTTAACCAGGTGTGACTTTAGATAAGTAATTCTGCTCCGGCTGACAGTGTATTTCTCTGGCTCTCGTCATTTAGCTCTTCAGTGGTGTACATGACATTGGGAAGTCGTGTTTGCGTGGTTCATCAAAATTTCTTTGCATAATTTGTTTTTTTAAAAAAACTAACTTCTGGGAGTTAGAAAGTTTCTTCTCTCCTGTGACTGTGAAGTGCTCTAGATAGCAGTTAGGGGGAAGAGCCACAAAGGGCCTGGGGGACCTCCAGAGGATGGCAGTTCAGAGTGAGGCGGGCCGGGGAGGTAGTTCAGGAGAATAAGTGCTTGTCTGGCAAGTGCAACGTCCTGAGTTCCATCCCCGGTACTGCAAAAAATAAAATAAAATAAAATAAGAGTGAGGGGCAGAGTCCTGAAGCTGGTGTTGAAAGGAACACAGGCCGCCCTTTCTGAGCACCAACTGGAGCCAGGAGCCAGAGGAGCCACCTGCTGCCCTGGATGCTGCCCCTATAGGGACCAGAGCAGACCAGGTCTCCTCTTTTCTTTGCCCTCAACCCAGTTGTCAGGTAGGGGGTTCATCTTAAATAGGAACCTTACCTAAGATGTTTTGTAAAGTGATCCATTGGAGAGGATTTACTGAGGGTTGGTTATAGACAGTTATGTTGATGTTTAACCTACCTGCTGGCTTGACACACTAGTTGTGAATGCATGAGTGTCGTATCAGGTGGTTTGTTCCACACAATGGGACTGTACTATGCCACCCAATGGGACAGCTGGTGGTTCAAAGCCACCTAGCAGCAAGTCATATGAATTACTACCCCGTCACAATTTTCTTTTTCATACCAAGTATTGATCTCAGGCCCTCATGCATGACAGACAGATGCTGTGCTATGCCACTGAGCTAAATTCTTGGCCCTTCCCATCATGAATATGTTAGTGCCATTGAATGTGTAAACCTACAAAATGGTTAAGTTGGTAAACATGTGTATTTTTCCCCAATAAAAAAATGCATATTTTATCATTTTTAGACAATAAGAATTTGTAGACAAAAAGAATGTCTGAATGTCATATGTTACTCATCTGGCCTTTCAGTACCCATGCCACTGCCTGAATCCCTGGGGCACGGCGCTGGCTCTGTGATACAGTGTGGGCACCTGCTTGGCTCCTCTTCGTGTGGTCCCTCACTGTGCGGGACCACAGTGGTAGTTGCCTGTACTGTCCTGGTGTTCAGCATAGGAACACAATCAGAGCAAAAGCATCTGGACTTTCTAAAGACATTGTAAGATCAGGGAAGGGATGGTCCAGTGAGTTCTATTAAGACGCCTGTCTTTACCTCAGTAAGGAAGTGTAAAAACATTTTCTGCTTTCTGGATGTTGACTCTTGCCTTTGCTCCATGGTACAGTCAGTGTGTGCTAAGTCCTCGCTAAGGTCTTGTCAGAATGGAGAAAACTGCAGTATCATGTAGCTTAAAGAAGCAGTTCATTATCAAAACTTTTTCATTCTTGACAATTTCCATTTTTCTTCTAATTTAGGGTACTTCTCAAAATCAGCATTGCTGATTGAAGAAGTTCTCATCTGTGGATTGTTTGAAGAATTCATTCTGTTACTTAGATAAAATGTACATACTAAATTTTATAACATTTTTAAACTTTTATATTTTTGTTAGTTTTTTTTCCAATATGCTATAGAGGTTTTCCTCATGGTAGTGAGGATATGTAAATATATGAAATAATTATATTACTCAATTATTTGAACAAAGATTGGTTATAACTTACATATGGGTTTTTTTTGTTGCTGTTGTTGTTGTTTTTGGGTTTTTTTTTTGTTGTTGTTGTTTTTGTGGTACTAGGGATTGAACTTGGGACCTTGTGCTTGCCAGGCAAGCACTTTTTCTACTGAGCTATCTCCCCAGCCCATATTTTTGTAATAACTCCTAGATGTGAAGCAGGCAGTTGCACAATACTTTGTCACTGTGCTGTTTGTAGATAAATAGGTTGCAGGTTGATTTTGGTTTTATTGAAACATGTTTTGTGTATAAATGTGAATTTTATGTATATCTTCCCCATGTAGATAAGTATCTCAAATAACTTGAGATAAAATGATTTTTTATATTAAACATTAAAGTTTCATTTAAACCACTAAAATTCCTCTTAGCCTAATCTGATATTTTCATCTTTTTTTTCCTGCCTGGAGTGCTGTATTCTGACTGCTTCTGTTCCCCATTAATAAGCTAGAGAGTAACCCTTATGGTGATGGTATTAAGAAGTGGGGCCTTTGGGAAATGGTTAGGTCACAAGTGGTCAGCCCCCAGCAGTGGGATTAGTTCCCTGATAAAAGAGAATTCACAGTGGGAGTCCTTTCTGTCATGTGAAGACACAGTGAGAAGGCACCAACTGTGAGAATGTGGGCCTTCACCTGAGACCAGACCTTCCAGCACCTTGTCCTTCCATTTCCAGCCTCCAGAACTATGAGGAGAAATATTCTAAAATAGGAGACTTACCTTAGATGTTTTGTGAAGTGATCCACTGGAGAGGATTTCCTGAGTGTTGGTTATTGAGTTATGCTGGTGTTTATCATCGGCTGGCTTGAGCCACTAGTTGTGAAGGCATGACTGTCTTACTCATTCTTGACAGTCTGGATTTTGTTGTCCAGCCACCCACTGTGTGGTGCTTTGCTAAGCAGTCTGAGACTCCAACAATGAGCACACCCACCCCGACAGCACCATATTAGTATGGTGTGGATGCTCGTTGCAGGAATAGAGTGACCAGTGTTGAGAACCTCAAAGTCAGTGGGGTGCTCTTCTTCAGACACACATTTGAGTATCTGAGCTTCTCCCCAGGAAATTGATAATAATTGAAAAGAGCAACCAAAAAGTCTTTTTGTGAATTTTGTTTTAATTAATGAAGATCATCCAGGAAACAGGATCCATCCCAGTGTGGTCCTTGCATTGTAGCTCTGAATATGGTTCTTCGTGTTGGGTAGGCACAGCCTTACACTATGGTGGTACCTGGCTTTAATCCCAGGAAGAGCATGGGATATTTTTATATCAGTTATTTAAAGAGTTTAGTATTCACTCATTTCTTCTTAGTCCCCCTTGCTATTTTGATTGCTCCACTTGAAGTTCTGTCCAATTGCCTAGACTCCTTCCATCTTTGATGTCCCCGTGGGCAAGAGCTCATGTCTGACATCCAGCTTTGCTGTTGGAAATGTGTTGTTGGATGAGTGCATTTATATGGAAAATTGTGAAACAGGTAATTCTGTTTAGAGGCTTTGGTTATGAAATATGCCTTGCTGAACAGAGCTTGGAGAAGGGAGTAGGGCAGAGACATGGTGACATCACTGTGGGCGAGGTAGAGTGCCCTTCTCTTCCAGAAGTCAGATGAGTTTAATGTGGAGCAGTGTGGCCAGCAGACAAGCCCTGGCTGGACCAGAGTGAGCTGCTCTAGAGGCACCATTAGATCAGCCAGCAAATTGCTCTCCCACTTCAAGAACAGGACAGAATATCTCCTGGAGAGCTATCTACCATTTTGCTCTTAGATTAATTTTAATAAAAAACTAAAATCAATACAAAACTGCTTAGTAAAGCAGCTACCTTTTCCCAAATAGCGTTGTACAAATTCAAGCGCACTATTTCTTGCTTGTGATGAGATTGAAAAGGCAACCTTCTTGGTGCTTACTCATCTTCCCTTTTGGAAATTCAACCAGAATTTTATTAGTTTGATGGGTCACTAATGTTATACGTACTCACAGCAAAAACAGAAATAAGCTGTCAGTGAAAATGGAGACCTTTGAGCATTTACAAAACACCAAGATGTAAATGCCAGCTGTTATTGAGTGCTGCTCTTGGAAGTATAGGCAGGGTTTCTCTGAATATGGTTAGTAGGTGGAACTTTAGGAAAACTAAATTAGTGTTTATTCAGTGATTTCACTTTCTGGTTATCCACACCTCCAACCTGAGCTCCAGGGGTTGAGAAGTATGGTATGGATGCAGGGTGTGTGTGTGTGTGTGTGTGTGTGTGTGTGTGTGTGTGTGTGTATGTGGTGTCCTTTGTTCTTTGAGTTCGCAGGCAGCCCCACCTGAGGATAACTCATATCCAGAGCATGCATCAAGATGTTTCTACACTCTGCCGCGTGTGTCTCCTACACAGCAGGGGGAAGTCTTTGATGGATTCTTCAGCTGATTTCCTTGACATCTATCATTGCTTTGGTAGGAAGACATAGAGTCCCTTAGCTTATTTCTAATAATGGAGGGAGAATATTGATTCCATATTGATATAAGGAAATGTACGTTGAATATCCTAAAAAGCCAGTCACCCTGCCTCACATAGGCCCTCTGGGGGGCCCTGAGTTTGCTTGGCTGGGTTTCGGTTTGGGGGTGCCCACCCCCTGCTGCTCACCTCAGTAGGTGCTTCGGAGCATTTCCGCCTTCCCTTCTGCTTCCTCATAGCTCTGTCATCTTACAGGTAGTGCTTACAGCTGCTTTGACTGCATTGACAAGGTCTCCACTTTGGTTTAACCTTTGGCAACTGTGTCCTTGATCATCATGTGCTTTTATAATTCACAGGGCTTAGCTTGTCCTGCGATGGGATGTGTATAGTGGAACGCTTGGCGATGATGGGGTAGCTCATGAGGGGCTGCTGAGTGCCTTCCCATTCTTGTTTCTTTGGTCTCTGCAATGTCCCTGTTAAAAGGAGGAAAACGTGCCTCATGTCTCAGAGTGACCTGAGAAAGCCGGAGCACAAAGTGACCTGAGGCCCAGGCTGGGCTTTTCACTTTCCAGGTCCAGACTCTTTGTCCCTTTGTTACTCCAGATGAAAGCATATTCCTTAATTTAAATCAAGTGCCATAGCCCAGGACTGTTAATCAAGTTGATGTTTTCCTTTGGGTTTCCTACAAGTTTTACTTCGTTTCTAAATAGATTATTTCTTTGTCACTGGCATGAGAATGGGACCCTATTCAGGAAGCGCGTTAGCAGATGTTATGTGATTTGGGCACGCTCCCTGTGTGCCTTATTTGGGGATGTTTAACCTCTCTGTGGGCTTGCAGTAGGGAGCATCCCATTGAAGGGTAGCTCTCTCCATGGTCACAGGAGAGGGCATGTGACAGGCCACACCGGGTACCAGTCATATGCTATGCATACTCAAGATGCATATTTATGTGTGTCTAATGTCTATGCACTGGCTCAATAATCTGTTTATAAGGGTGGAGAACAAATAAAATGTTCAGTGAAGTACCACCTTCCTTTGGCAACATTTTGCCCCCATAGTGGATGAAATATATGAAAATATTATCTAAATTTTGAGATAGTGAGCATGTAGGAAAACAAGCTAAGGTTGACTCGTGTTTGTCTCTTTGGTTTGTATTGTGGAAACTCATGTGGTTTGGTAAGGGCTGTTGCTTTGTGCATGTGGTTTTGACTCAGGACTGGACTGACGTTCTGTCCTTTTAATGCTTGTCCAGGGTACTCCACAGGAGACCTGGCCACTGGTGGGTCACTTCAAGAATCCAAGAACCTATGCTATGATGTCATCTTTCTGTAAGCCCTAGACTACTATAAATTACGTTTTAACTGTTGTAATTAAGATTTTAGAGTGTGAAGCTGTCTGTGAGGGGAAGGACCTGTCCTTTTCACCAGAGGAGCAATTAATTGTTAGAGTATATGGTTTTTGAAGAATTTACTGTAAGATAAAAAGACTGGTGTTTTATTCTTGCATTTATTAGTATTTAATCAAATAGAAAGTACGCTTTCAGTCTGGAAATCTTGGCTTCAGCTACAGGATTAAGCTGAATTATTACCGAAAGAGTAAAAGGTATAGAATTATATGTTCATGTTGTCAAGCCACTGATAGGTTCTGCGTATAATGTAAGTAATTTAGGATGTCAAATTTCTTGCCATGTGGAACAAGGTTAATCATTTGGCACTAAGCATGTTTCTACAGTCAGGTAGCCATGGTGTTGGATGGCGTTGCCTTAGAGGCCTGGCCCTCCTCAGAGCCTGGGGCCATCAAGGCCCAGCTTGCTCGCGGCCACCCATGTGTGTCTGGAACATCAGGCTCTCTGCTTGGACACCTAGTCATAAATCATCACATGCTTCTCACTGGAGCATCCTTTTCTGCAGAAACATTGTGGAGCTGAATTGTTATTAAGGGTAGAAGACTTAATTCTGCTGGCTCATGCATTGTCACACAGGTGTCAAGTGGCGGGCTGTGTTGCTTTGCATTAGGGGACCACAAGCCTCTGCTCTCTGCAGTTTGAAGAAATTCCAGAAAACTTATATAACAGCTTCATTGTTGCAGGAATACATCAGAGACGGTATTTGGGTCAGTTTGTCAAAATGATCTTCCGACTTGTTCATCATTTGGGAGGAGGGTACCTCCCACAGGCAGTCCCGTGTGAAGACTGGGTTCCATGTGCAGAGAGAGAAGTGTGTCAGTGGGCACAGGAGATACATGGCCGGCAGCCTCAAGGGCTTTAACAGAAGATGGACAGGAGCTGCATGTGTATTTAATACTGCATTTTG
Organism: Tympanoctomys barrerae; assembly: GCA_002564285.1. Taxonomy (NCBI): domain Eukaryota; kingdom Metazoa; phylum Chordata; class Mammalia; order Rodentia; family Octodontidae; genus Tympanoctomys; species Tympanoctomys barrerae. Next base: position 6,696 of record NDGN011468556.1, read on the forward strand.
TGGTGGAAAATGAGTCTTTGTCCTGGAAGTCTGGGTGGGGTCAGAAGGGAAGGAGTTTCTAGAGTGCTAACAGGGTGCAGCCACAGTGACAGGCTGGGCTCAGCTCTGGACCTCAAGCCCCTTACTAGCTAGACAGAATGTTCCCAGAGAGCCATACTGAAAGGCCTCGGGGCCTCCAGCAGTTCTGGAAGGAAGAAAGGGGGACAAGTTACGGGTGTTTTCTCTCATCATAAAGTGTCTGCAGGTCTCCTCTAAAGCTCCAGTGTAAGTCCCATCTCTGGTGTGTGATGCTCCTGGATGTTTGCTAGAGGTCGCCCTCAAGATTTTGGAGGATGCCTACTATGGGATTCTGTTCCAACTGGGTTCTCTGTGCTATGTGATTTGGCATGAGCTGTATTTTGGTTTCTGAGCCCGGAAACACCCAGTCTGGGAGGTCCCAGTATTAGCTATTACCTTGCTAGTGAGTCAGCTGTTCTAAGGTGGTATTCGATCTGTGCACAGATCAGGGCTAGAGCTATTCATGACCTTTTTTCCCAGGGACTGATCACAGACAAGCGCCTGCTACCTGCTGTGGTAGCTTCTTCCTGGGGGAGGATGCCTTTAACCCGCCCTGCTGTCTGCCAGAGTTGTTCGGCCAGCTTCTACCGAAGCTGCGGCTTGCCCACGGCTTCCAGCGATGTGGCAGAAGCCCCTCTCAGGGCCTGCCAGCTTTGGTGCTCTCCTAATTGAGGACGGTGGTGTCTCCCTGAGACCTCCTTCCTGCTGGTCCATTATGTATTCCCTAAGAAGTCAGTGATTTCCCCAGTTCGCAGGCTGTGCAGGATGGGTGCTTTCTCCTGTGACATATTCAAGCTGAAGCTCCCAAGTCATATAGTTGTAAGAACTGACACTTCACGTTGAGCTCCAGCCTGCCACCTCCTTTCCTCCTCATGACAGCCTGTCACACGCAGCGGAGTAGTTAGTTGGTACCTGAAGTGCTAGTTTTCCAGGCCTCGAGGAATGTGCTGTTGGCAGCACACAACAGCACCACCAGGGGGTGACCTGGGGGCACACCATCTGGCCAGACCCAGTGGCCAGGGAGCAGCCTGTCCTTCTTGTGGGTTCTGGAGCAGGGGTAAAGTGAGGGAAAATGCAGTATTTTTTCTTTGTTTTCATTGCAAATTATAAACGAATCATTCCTGGTCAGAACTGAAGTTCAGTATATTAAAATGTGATTTAAGGCTCTTAGGGGTGTGGGAGGTCTTAGGTTTGGGTGTCAGCTTGCCTCTGTGGTGCACAGGGTCCTGGCACCTGTGCTGGCCCATTGCCCAAAGGAGGGCACGGTATCCCAGGTTTCACAAGGTTTGGAGTTTGCTCACCTGTTAAATCTGTCCTTTCACAAGGTGTCAGGATTATGAGGCTCTTCTGATTTGTTCTCATTATCAAAGATAGAGGAGCACCACTGGATTTTAAATAAAGCAGCATAGACTTGGCACCTTGTAAGAAGTGGGAAGGAGAGCAAGCTGCTTTGTTCTTCTGAGCGGTGGGTGCTATGGGATTTCCTGCTGGGCAGCACTTAGCATAGAGTCTTGGGACTGTGTCTATCTGAAACATTAGCCCCAGAGACCAGAGTGCTGGGGTAGGCAGGGCTCAGGTTTCTGGGGCAGAGCTGAGATAGGATTTTAGCCCTTACTAGTTACCTGTCAGGAACTGTGGAGACAGAAGAAGCATCTTTAGATGGCCGGATATGCTTTGGATCATGCTGGACTAAAAGGAAAATGAAAAGGAAAATGGGCCTCATCCTGTGTGCCCTCAGAGCCTGGAGTACAGAGAAAGCAACACAGCCAAGCACTAAAACCAAAAGCAGGGATCCCTGTTGCTCTCCCTGCGTCCACTGTGGAGAAGTTCCAGAAGCTTTGTGGTGCAATCCAGGCTTGCCGCCGCCTACCGTCTTTCCAGCTTGGGGCCTCCAAGTCCTCACTTCTCCTTTCTCAGGACTGGGCATTGTCTGGGTGGGCTCAGGTCTCATGACCTTGCTGGCTGTTAGCTTGGAAGGCCCAGAGAGCAGGGCAGAGTGAGTCTCGCTGGACACAGGCTGGTCCTGCCCTCACACGCAGCATTTGCTGCAGCTCTGTCTGCTGTGGAGGCCTCCCTGGGTGTGTGGCCTTTTGATGACGTGTTGATGATGGGAGGCTGTGGGTAGGAGGGCACGTTCTGTCAAATTAAGGATTCTTTGCTCTGTTTCAAAATTGTGTTCAGTAGCCATGCAATGTTGTTTTGAGTGAGTCAAACTTATTTGAGTGAATTGCCAAAAAGCAAGGGAAATCAAAGCCACTTCAGCAAGCAATGCCTTGAAATAACGCTTTTTCCTTCCTGTTTTGAAAGTCACTGTTTAAACCCAGAGCAGTGACCGAGAGCTTCTAAGAATTGGATGTGAGGCTGCCCACAGCAAGTTGCCTGCCTGCTTTACCTTAAAATTTTGGTGGGCTTTCCATTGCATTCTCATTTCGTTGTTAAAGTGTTTTCCTACAGACGACTAATTAGCTAGAAGGCAGTGCTTAGCCTGTGCTGGTCTTCAGCGGCTGCCCTGTGGACTGCCTCTGAGCATGCGCATGCACATCCGGGTGCACACCTTCCAGCCTGGGGCTGCTTTAGTCTGTGGGATACCTGTATGTGTCTCTGGTCTGCAGTGACATGGCGTTAGGAAACTTCTTAAGGAAATAGGTGTTGGTACTTGAAAGCTTCCCAGAAGACTTCCAGAGGCCCTTCTGCATCCTGTTCTTTTCTCACGGACCAGTATCAAGTTAGATGGATTGTTTGGCTAAACAGTTCCAATGGTTATGTGAATGATTGTTCTCATCTGGAAACATTTCTCAGAAGTGCTTGAAGTTCCAGGGGATTTGTGGGGTAATTTGTTAAATCTGTATACGTAGAAAAAAAATTTAAGTAAATTTTTTTTGGAGGGGGTTGATTACTGGGAATCAAACTCAGGACCTTGCACTTGCCAGGCAGGCACTGTGGCACCTAGCTGTATCCCTAGCCCTACAATTTTCTCTACTTGTGATTTCTCTCATGTATACACACAACCACATTCAGCAGTGTCTTTTCTAACTGCTCCTTGATGGCACAGAGTAAAATAGGGAGTTTGGGATTCACAGAGAAAAAGCAGCCACTCATACTTGTCTCAGTAGATGCACCTACGTGGAAGGTTTGGAGGGAAACCAGGTTTTTATTTTTTAGGTATGCTCTTTAGAGCATAGACAATGGCAGCTCATATCTAGCAGTGCTTGGTTTATAGACCAGGGAGTAGGTTCCTCAGCCGTCCCTCCAAACCTTAGCTTTGACGTGTAAATGCTTTTGCATGTGTGTTGCAGTGTGCTGCACATACTGTGCTGTTGAGCTGCCTGTGCAGGGCTGGGGTCTGGGAAACTTCTGGACCCTTAATCACAAGAGCCCAATCTGTCCCTGCCCTCTACTCCCCAAGGCTCTTGTTGTTAGAACGGTCTTTGCAGCCAAACTATCCTTCATCCAGAAGGTGCCCTGGCATGCTGTGTCTAGCGTTGGTCATGAAGCTGCTTGGAGCTAGAGTCATGAAAGGCAGTCTCTAGTGGCAGTCAGGAAAAAAGCCTGCCTCGCTCTGTGGGGGCTCCCGGGCCCTGGAATATGCGAGTGCCAGACTCTGGCAGTGTGGATTTGAGTACAGAATTTCTTTTATTTGCATACCATTGGCTGCACAGAAATTCAGCAACAAACCAGCAGAATCATTTTTCTTTTTTCATTCGTTGGACCAGCATAGTAGGCTCTAGAGTGATATTTTTGAGCAAACCTTAAATCTAGTTTTCTTGGGCAGATCCATTTCTGTCTAACTGGACACTTCTGGTTGTTAGAGTGAAAGGGACGCATCTGTGCTTTGGTCATCTTCTGCCGACTATGACGTAGCTCAGTTCCCTGGTCTAGCGGATGCTGTGGACTGGGTCCTAGCCAGTGACCTCGCTTCTACCTAGTGCTTTTCTTCTCAGCTGTCACACTTGGGGAAGATTAATCCCACTCACTAACTCTGCCACCCTCCTGCAGGCAGTGTTTTCTGTCCCTGGGATTTTTCCATTTGCTTTCCTTCTGATTGCAGTACCCCCCAGTGGCCGAGTTTGGGTGGGCTGGCCTGAAAGGTGAAGACCCAGGCTGTTTCCCTGGTGCTTCTTTCCTCTTCTCCATTCAGCGGAGCAGTGGCAGAACTTGTTGTCACGTCCTCCTGGCTGAGTCGAGGCCGTAGGGACCTGTTCCCTTTGCTGGTTTGCTCCTCCTCACACCAGCTGAGCCCCCACATTACCTATCCCAGTCCACGCCGCAGGGGCCTCGGGAGCCTTGTGTGCAAACTACTTAAGATCTTGGACGATTTCTTCTCTTTCAGCTATTTCTGAGCATTGGTCCTGACCATGGAAATGGTTAAAAGTGCTAGGTACAGGGCTGCAAAGATGGTTCTGGAAGGCCGGTTTTTAGACATGTGCAGCAAGCCTGGAAAATTTCAAGTAGAGGAGAAAGAAGACAGTTGCTGTCTCTGAGTCTCTTGCTTTTAATACGGTGGGAACTGGCCTCTGGCGCCAACTGCTTAATTCAGAACATTGTTATTTAAACGCCATTCATGTTAAAAGGGAGATGAAACAAAATGCACTTCATTTTTCAGAGGTCTCCAAATAGCCATGAAAAATCAATTTTTTTCTGCCACCAATTAATGTCAGCCCCTCTTGTGGCTTTAGGTGGATGCCACAATGGTGAGGTAGGAAGCAGCCCTCCGGGCTCTTGGCACTGCCAGACTCTGGGTTGGGAGTAGGAAGTGGAAAGACAGGAAGCCCAGCCATGTCCTAGACCTGTGTGATGAAAGCCCAAGCAGGCTGGCAGCACTGGGAGGCCAGCAGGACCCCATCCTCTGCAGCATACCTAGAACCGTGGTCTCTCACTGGCTCACATTTATGTGTGCATGTGCCCCGGGTTCCAGTTGTTGCTAAGCATTCAGACTTGGGCTCTGAGAGTGACTATGGGACCCCCTGGTCAGATTCTCAGGTTCTGACATGTTTGGTTGTCCAGTGCTATCCAGCAGGTTGGAAACTGGTTGCTTGGATTTGACAGGGACCCTGTTTGCCCCAGGTGTGTTCCTTCAGGTCCAGATGGCGACCCACATGGGGCCAGGGCCAAGGGGCCCACGTCCAGGGCAGCCCCGTTATGTGCAGCTGCTGTAAACCTGAGCTTGCAGGAAAGGTGCTTGAGCTTTCTTTTTCTGGCCCGGAAAGCTCACGGCATATACTGAGCTAGAGCAGATCCTAACCTTGCAAACATGTGTACAACAAAGCCCCGTTCTCCTGCTCAGGCTTTTGGTGCTTGCCCTGACCTAGATGTGGGTGGCAGTGTTGTGCCCCTTGGCCTCTTCCTCCTTTCCTTAGTCCAGCTCCTCACTGTTTCAAGAGCCGCTGCAGTGGCCCATCTCTTACCTGACCTTGCCCCTCTCTGTGGCTGGGTTCCCCCTGTAGTTTCTCTGACCCCCTGGCTCCTTGTGGCTCCAGGACTTGGGTCCTCAGACCTCCTCAGACACTGCCTTCCTCTGTCTGTCCACCCACAAGGTGCTCTTCCTCCCCCCCCCCCGATGCCCCCAGGGGCATGGACTCCTAGACCATCAGGCGCCTGCTGTGTGCTCCCATTATCCTTATGCTGGCCAGGCCAGGACTCACTTCAGTCCTAATCACATACTTTGTATAACTAGATTGTTATTTTCTTTTTTGTTTTTCCATTTATGTATTTGGTACAGGGTCTCACTACAGAGCTTGGACTCACAGCGATCCTCTTGTTTTCAGCCTCCTCAGTGTTGGGATTACAGGCGTGCACCACCACGCCCAGTCTTGGTGGCCAGCTCAGCACGTGGGGGGTGGGGGGTGTCAGCGCCTGGTCATTTATTCAGTAAGTATTTACTGAGCACCCACGAGGTACCAGACACTATTCCAAGTGCTGGGATATCGATCAGCTAGAACTAGCCTGGGCTGAGGAGAACAAGAATGCTCAGAATGTGGACTTAAAACAGATGAGCTTTCTCATCCTCTCACAAGTAGAAGTCCAGCGGAGCCCTGTTGCTGGGAATATAGTGGCTCCCAGTGTTGGGCCCAGGCTCTCGCAAGGCCCTCGGCCCTTCCCTCATGTTCATCAGGTGGTTGCTGCAGCTCCAGCCATCGCATCTGCCCTGTCAAGAAAGGAAGGGAAGAGGATGGTGCCATCTGATATACATTATTTTTTAATCTTTTTTTTTTAATGCATTTAGTGCAGGTCCTACAGGGTCTCACTACACATTGGACTCATAATGATCCCCCTGTTTTCAGCCTCCTGAGAGCTGGGATTACAGGCGCACACCACCACACCCAGTCTTGATATACACTTTTTTTTTAGTGTTATTAAACTTAACTCTCAGCAGACCTCTTACTCATCAGTTAGGTTTGTTGCATATTTATTACTATCCTGGAGGTTAAGTTGTACTGAAGACAGCACGTAGTGAATAAGCAAAATACATGTCATATCATGTAAGTGCTATACAGGAAAATAAAGCCAACAAAGAGGAGTAGAAGGGTGACTGTTCTAAGAAAGCTTTTCTGAGAGGGTGACATTGGAGCAGGACTGTGAGTTAAGTGACCAGGGATGCTGTGCAGAGATGAGAAGGGAAGCATTTCAGGGAGCCCGGGCTACAGTGCAAAGGCCCGGAGCAGGGTGAACGATAGGTGAGAAGCCACGTGAGTGGAGGGAGCATGGTCCTGCGGAGGTACCAGCTTAGGCGGGGGTGGGGGGTCTGTTGGTTTTTGGGGGTGCTGGGCCAAACCTGTGGGGACTTTACTGTCATGGTGATGGGCATGGTGAGTTACATTCTTTCTTGGGCTTTTAAAAATTTATAACCTTTTTTCAAACCTTAAAAACATTTCATATGTCAGTTTTTAATTTGCTTTAGAAAGTGTCAGGGATCATTGGTCTTATAGCTGAGAGAAGGCAGAGTCATCAGCAGTGGCTAGCGCTATGTTAACCATTTGTTCTTCACATCAACTCCACCAGCACAAGACTGTAATAGTTTCCTCCGTGTTGTAAAATCCACACTTACTATAGAAAGCAAAAAGAATACATAGAAATATTTTAAATTATCCTACCCTATCTGTATTGATTTTCTTTTTAAAAAACGAAGCGTGAGGGCCAGCCAAATAGCTCAGTGGATTAAAGCGCCTGCTTAGGCAGAGATGCAGGACCAGGAGTCAGATCCCTGGGCCTATCGTGCCGGCCCCGCCCCCAGGGCGTGCTGAGATAGTGATTGAGACTGGGTGTGGTGGCATACACCTGTAATCCCAGCACTTGGGAAGCTGTAAACAGGAGGATCACCCCGAGTCCAGTCTACATAGTGAGACCCTGTACACCCTGTACACCCTGTCCTAAATACAAAAAAAATAAAAAATGAAGTTTGATTTCGGAATAATTTTAGATTTATGAAAAAGCTGCTGACACAATAGTGTAGTTTACTTTGTGTATAATTTTCTCTCCTAGGAGGTCAGGTGTGTTTGATTTCAGGTCCCAGTCCCTTCCGCCCATGGTAAATGCACAGGGGTAGCCTGGTCTTTGGACACATTGATTGCCATTATTTGGATCCCCTTCTGCCTCTCTTCTGATGGGCTTTGCTGTCATTGCTGGATGACGTCAAGGGTCTTCTCCATCACTCCGACTCTGGTGCATTCCTCCTTTGCACAGCTGTAGACAGAGCCTCTGGAGCACCGTACAGACTGGATGAGCTCTCCTGGTGGGAACAGGCTTCCCCTGGAAGGGCCAGGCTGCAGAAAGGGTCGGTCAAATCCCTAAGCCAGTGTCTCTGGCGCCTCCTTGGGTCGCCTTGCTCTCCTGGCCGCATCTCGCCTGCTTTCCCACCTGGCTGGCTCCTGCCTGTGGTTCACATCTCTGCGCAGCCGTCCTTTTCTCCAGAGATTCCCAGCTACCGCACTCTCCCCACGTGTGGCTGTGACTCCCATCTGCGGTTTCCATCGGGGCTGCACTTCCCACCCAGCACGGCACTCTTTGGAGTCTTCTGCTCGCTGTGTACTCAGTGCCTGGATGGTGCTGTGTGTGTTTGCACAGTTACAGTGAGCAGAATGTCCCAGGTCCTTCTGAGCTTTCTTCCTGCCAACGTGGAGCTGCCCATCGCCCATCGCACTGCTCCTCTTGGTGGTTGCCTGAGCTGGTGAAGATCCAGCTGTGGTGTTAGCATTGGAGACCCACAGGGATTGGTCCTGACGCCTTTGGGCTTTGCCATGTGAGCATGTGCCCACCTCACCCAGGGCCCTAAGCTGCTCTCATAGATAGATTGCCCATTGGCATTGTCACGAGGCTGCCACGTGTGCCTCCCCCAGGCTGAAGTGAGATGGCCTTGCTGCCTGGTACATTTCCCGCTGTGGAAGCTTTACTTTCTTCACTGCCCAATTTCTAGGTTCTGTGACACTCTATTGAGTCTGCAGGTGTCCCTCTCATCGTGCTAGCTGTCAGCCCTAAAGGATGTACAGCTCTGGGCTTCTTAGCCTGCCTGCCAGACCCATAGCTTAGAGCTTGTCCTGGAAACACACTGTCCGTTAGATGTCAGGATTCACAATTACTTCTTCTGCTGTAGAAGGACTGTGTCAAGTGCTTTGGCGATCACTGGTAAAGAAAATTATAAGTGGGCTGCTGTGGTGTATCAAATTCCATTTCTGGCGCAGTTGATATAGAATTGTTTTTGTTGTTGTTGTTGTTTTTTTAAATAGTGGTCAGTGGGTTAAGGTGCATTTTTACTTGCAAAGTTTTGCCAAGAGTCTGAACAGTTCAGCACACAAGCTTCTGACAGCTGTGCCCAGTAGAGTGTGGGCACTCAAGGAGGCTTAGTGTAGGGTGAGCAAGGTCCTGGCTCCTCCTCTCGTTTAGGTGGGATGTGTTGGCTTTGTTTCAATTCTGTTGCCTCTTTAAGCAAATCTTTTCAGTATTCCTGTCATATAGGTGAAACCTCCTGTCCTGCACTCTTTCTCTAGCTTTGTGGTTGATTATATGTGTGGAACTTGCTGCTCAGGGGAGCTGGTTCTTGAATACTGTGGATGAAAGAGCGTGGCAGACCAGCTAGAGCCTGTGCCATGACACTGGGCGTGGGATGCACACGGATGCCCATCAAAGGAGAGGGGGAAACCATGGTTCACAGTTGGGGAATGTGCCAGAGGTTTGGAGTTCCTTTTGCTCATATTTAAGAAATGGGGCTCTGGGTACTTGCTTGGTAGAGGTGTTGTTAGATGCCAATCTCCAGCTGAGTAGCTTATTTGGCTGCGCTGGATTAGGCTGGATGCCCTTCCTTCGGCACACTGCAGCCCTGCAGCCTCCGACATTCTGCCAGTCCTGTCCATGATCAGAGCCCGCCTCTGGGCCTAGCCCTGATTCTTACATGAAGCTCTGCTGCTTGAGGAGCTGGCAGGGGTGAGCTCTGTCCTCTTATGGGGTAGAATTCTGCCTCAGTTACTCTCCTGGCCCATTCCTGCCACCTCATTTGCCTTATCTCTGCATACTGAATGTGTCTCCCGGATACTTGGACTGTAGTTGCCACCAGGTATGGCCTGAGCAGAGTGGAGCATGGGCAAGCAGCACACTCAAGCAGGCAGGTCACACAGCACTGGGCTAGGCCATGTCCATGAGACTGGCAGAGGGCACTGCGAAGTTTCAGTGAGGAGTGGTACTCCTGTCTTATTAATTTAAAAGGAAGGCTGGAGTGGAGAAGTCTTAACTGAGTCCCCAAGTTGGAGCACTTCCTGTCTGAATGTTTGTAAATGTGTATGGTGTCCCAAACTGCTGTGGTACCAGTTTGGCAAACCCTTTCCTGTGATGTCCCTTGCCTCTGCTGCTTGGGCATAGACCTGTCATGGCTGGGTCCCTTCAAGCTTCTGCCTGGGACATGGGTCAGGACTGATGATCAGGAGGCTGGGCCACAGAGTGTGCCAGTGATGATGATGCTGCATCCTGTTTCCCGGGCAGTGGTGGTAACAGTGCCAGCCCCTGCTTCTGCTGTCCCTGGTTGGCCCCACAGATGTTTCCTGAGGCTTGATTGTAGCTGAGGTTGGACTGTGGCCAGTCTGGGTTCCACTGTTATCTGACCCTGCTCTTTTGCCTTCCCAGAAGTCCTGTGAGTCTTTTAGTCAATTGCTTTTTTTTTTTTTTTTTTCCTTAAACGAGCTGGGAGAAGTTTCCAGTGCTTGCCTGAAAAATATTGCCTGATACTAGTGCTGGTTGATTGGGTACAATCAACCTGTACCCAGGCCTCCAACCTCCAGCTCTACTAGGAAACAGTTCTTTCAATGTGAACGAGGTTAGAAGTAAGACACTGCTCTATGGTGAGCTTCATGTGAGTTAATCATATGAACCAGGTTCTTTGCTTATAGCTTTTAATCCTCTTCAGTGTGGAATGAGTTTCTACGCAGGAGAACATGTACAGCTCCTCACTCTGCCCTGGAACTCCGTTCTCTGAGCAGTGTCTTCTAGGAACACACTTAGGGAATGCTGTCAGGGACAATTGGCCTAGATTGTGGGCGCACCAATAACTTAGTTCAACCACTGCCTTATAGGTCCCGAGACACGTGATGCCTGTGCCTTTGTGGGAGGCCAGATCCCTGCCCTGAAGCATCTGCAAGTGGTTACAGCATAAAGAAATGAGGAGGGACCCCAGGACAGTGGCAGATGAGGCGGCAATCACTTTGGAAGAATAGGCAAAATTTTGACATAAGATTTTAAAGGAGAAAGGCAGGATATCCAAGCCAAGGGCTTCTGTTACCGTCCTTATATACATTGCCTCTTAATGGTCATACTGACCTTTCCATCTATGTATTTTTCATTCTACAGATAAAAACTATTATGAAAATGCAAATAGAATTTAAGGGGCTTTGTCAGCTGTGGGAAGCCACAGTTATGCCTCTTGCCTTTATCCTGTTCCTCTCCATGCGATGACACAGCAGCCAGGCAGCTCCTTCTGGAGGGCCCTTTCTGTTCTCTCAGGAAGCTTTGCTTGTGTCCTGTATGCAGTGGAGGGCCCCAGAAGTTGGGATGCCTAAGGAGTATGATCTGGTCCAGGAGCCTCTCTGGCCTATGACCTGTGTCCGAGTTTTCTCAGCAAGTGTCCTATTCACACGCTATGCCCTGGAATGAATAGTTTTAGATCACAGCCCCAAAAGTGTGTTCACTCAGGACAGTTATGAGGTTTGATTTCTAAGGGTGGAATCTTGGATGCAGTGCTTCCAAAGCACCTGTGTGGTGGGGGAGCATGGCCTGTCTTCTCTAAGGGGTATAAATGCACTTTTTCCCTCATTGATGGAGAGAGATCAGAGAATAGTGCTACAAGCTTGTGTAATTCAGAGAGAAGGATTCATAGGGAGTACTGGTGATAGAAAACAGTTGGCCAGCATGTGGGACACTAAGCAGCATAGTGGACAGGCACCCAGTGGTAGGGGGGCAGGGAAAGGACATTCCAGCAGAGGCACAGAGTTGAGACTGCATGTTGAGGAAGGCCTGAAGACCTGGGCAGAGACAGTGAGTATATGTGAGGATCCTAAAGGAGTCGGAGACTCCTTCATTGGGAATTAGATCTTTAAGGGCCATGCTGTGCTTTTCACACCTCATCAGTTCTGCCATTGCACAGCAAGCTGTAGTAAGCTCTTAGTGAATAAATATCGGTGGCATGGCTGTGTGGCAGTAAAACTTGACCTATGAAGCTTGTGGTGAGCCACATTTGGCATGGTGGCTGTAGTTACTGAACCTGTTCCAGCTCCCAAATATAGTTAGCATTGGCATGTGCTGCATGAGTGTTGAACGGTGAAGGTTATGTTGGTACAGGAAAAGCCCAGGTAAAATGGGGCCATGAGTTCTCTTCCAGAGGGGTGGCTCTGCGTGACCAGAGTCTGTGTAGGAGGGTTTGGAGGCCTAGCCCCATAGCCTCATGAGGTGGTAGGACTGGCTAGTAGGTCAAGACATGGGTAGACTGAAGTGGCTTCAGTGGTGTTCACTGCAAGAAGATAGAATTTTCCTGGAAAGAATTTTCACTCAGAAATTTGTTGGTAGTTAAGGATGGTTATGAAGGAGCCCTTCGTCTGTGTCCCATCCCCTAAGAATGCCCATGTAGGGCCAGCCAGAGAGAGCAGCGATGGCATTGGTGAGAGCTGAGGACAAGACAGCACCTTCAAGTGCCACATATGCCTGGACATAACCAAGATGCTGTCATCAGCCTGTTTATATCAGTGGCTAGAGACCAGACCTAATAGACAGGTATGTCCAGTTTGCAAAGCCAGAAACAGCGAAGACAAGGTCTTCTACTCCTTGGCAGAGGCAGCACTGGACAGCAGGACCGCAGAGAGAAGACCCTTCCTTTTTTTTATTTGATTGAGAAACAAACAGCAATGAGACACTTTCAAAACAGGTTAGTAGGACAGTTACATTAATTAATACATGGCATATTTTTCTCTTTGTAGTAGTTATTCATAGTACAAGATGCAGGCATGATATCCTGCCCAAACACTATTACTACAAATCTTTCTTCCCATTGAATTTAGAGAAACTAGCTGTATATGTATGCTAACTATTTTGTATAAACAGGTACCAAATGGTCCTTCATTTATATCTCCTTTTTTGTTTACTTTTGTCAAAGATGGGTATTCTATTGCCATTTAAATACTGTAGGTGCAAGGAATTTCTGCCGCGTTCCGGGAACCCCGAAACCCAGTCCTAGCCCAGGTCCGGTGAGTGTGTAGGAGAGATTCTGGCTAACCTGCGCCAGCGGGACCTGCTACTGGTTCCAGCCGAGGTGCAGCGCGGGTGAGACCCTCTTCCAGCGTGGGTGAGACCCTCTTGGGAAGACCTCCACCACTCTGCAGCACCTCCCCCACCCTGCCTGCCAAATAGGAATTTCTGCCGCATTCCAGGAACCCCCAGACCCAGTCCTAGCCCAGAACCAGTGATTGTGTGGGAGAGCTGCCTCTCCCCCCTACTCCACCTTGTCCCCTCCAGGCCCAGTTCAGGCCTGGCATACAGGCCTGGGGTGTAATACTGCAGCTGCAATCCCTGCAGAGAGTGTAGAAGATAGAACCACCCAGCTAGTCCAGGAGCAGAAAATCTTGCCAGAGGGGCACAACAGGTTCTCCCTCAAGGGCAGCAGCACGAAGGAGCTGAGCACAGCAGCCACATCCAAGCCAGGCACAGCTGGATAAATACAAACTTTGTAGATCTGCACCTGAACTTCAGTACGTGCTAAGGTTATAACTA
>NDGN011468560.1:0-13106 GCA_002564285.1 Tympanoctomys barrerae
TTCATTAAGAGAATGTAACTATATATCTATCCTAACCACTTTGAATACACAGATACAAAGTGACATTCATCTGTATCCCCTTTTTTTGTTAAGTTCTGTTATTTGAATATTATAGGCTGCACACAGTTGTTTATAGCAACTTTATTCATAAATGCCCAAACTTGAAAGCTGCAAAACTATTCTTCATTAAATGGACAAACTGTAGTACATCAAACTATGGGATATTATTCAGTATTAAAAAGAAGCTATCATGAATAAAATACTTAAATGTATATTATTAAAGACACTGATCTGAAAAGGCCACATATCATATGATCCCAGCTGTGTACTTTAGAAATGTCTAGAGACAGAAGCTGAATGTTAAGAGTTCAGAGAGGAGGGAGCAAAGAATAGGTAGAGTACAGGATTTTTAACACAAAAAATTATTCCATGTGAAATAATATGTGTTGGATACATATCATTATAAGTTTGTACAAACATATAGAGTGGACAATACTAAAGAGTAACCCTTAACATAAATTTTTAACTTTGGGTGATAATGATGTGTTGGTGCAGCTTTATTGATTATGACAAATGTACCACAGCAGTGTGGAGATGTTGATAGTTGGGAGAGATTTATGTGAGGGAAGGGCTTCTGTATACTTTCTGCTCAGTTTTGCTGTGAACCTTAAACTAGCAAAGTTAATCACTGCCTTTTTTTAAAAGAAAAAGTACTTACAGAGTTGTTTAGCTTCTCAAGTGTCCCTCCTTTGGGCTGTTATGTAATACCTTCTTAAGATCTCAGCCTACTGACCAAGCAGTGATGCTTCTACTCTGTCTTCTTTTTCCTACAACTTTTTCAGGTGACTACTCTTTTTTGTGTAATATTTTGGTGCTTTTGCAAAGATAATGTTTTAGATTGTTTTTTCTTAGAAAAAACCTATGGTGTAATTATTATTTGGTGAGGTTTTTTGATACCAGAATTGAACAGTGCCAGGCGGGCACTGTTCCCTTCATTGAGCTATATCCTAGCCCCCATTATTTGTTGCTTATTGAAAAAAACATTCTAGTTCTTTCAGCAAGATGGAAGGAGAAATGATATTAACCCCTTCCTTACTATTCCAGGGCTTAGCTTGCTTGATAAAGGACACTGAAATTACTGACAAACTCATTTTGAAAGAAAAATGACTACAGGAGGCCAAAACCAAAATAAGTAACACTTACTGACAGCTTGCTGAATAGTATGCTAAGTTACTTAGCACTCTCATTTTGTACATAAGAAAATTAAGACCCCAGAGAGTTTTAAGAAATTTAACCCATAAAATGTTCAAAAAAGTAGTCAGAAACTTAATTTAGTGAAATCCCATATAACGTTCACTTAGATGAAATAGTTAAGATTTTATATTTGCTTGATCATTCCTTTTCTCTGGAGCGTTTGAAGACAAGCAAACATTGGTAATCTTGTTAATCTATAACTAGGTATTTAAGTACACATCGCTAAAAATTGTAGATTTTTTCTTCTATAATGACAATGCGGTTTATTACATTCTTTGAAATAGCAGGAATGATAAGAGAATGGTAAGGAAAGATGTTGGTCATGTGGCCAAAGTCATCAACTCCAGTCTAAAGAAAACTCAGGAGTTTGGTTATGAAAATATGGTGTGATTTCTTAACTCTTCCTTTGCCACACATGGGTAGTTTTTCACACGGACAGTGACAACTGGCCCACACATATATAGAGAGGCCTGTTGCAGCCAGTCATCCTGATAATAAATGTACCTCAGGGGAGCTCCAGGCCACCTTTCCTAATATGTTTTATACCAATTACAGTTTATATAGAAATTTGAAATTGTTGATAAATTCTCTTCAGATGAGAGATAAAAATAAAGTTATGAGTTTTCAGTCAATTGCACATTGATTTTTAATGTATGTAGTGTTTCCTAATGGATATGTAGCATTTAATGTGTGCTTTGTTTTAAAAGGTCTTTGACTTGCGGCAGTGTCATCGACAGATGCAGCAGCAGGCAGCCACTGCACAAGCTGCAGCAGCTGCCCAAGCAGCAGCTGTGGCAGGAAACATCCCTGGTCCTGGATCAGTAGGTGGAATAGCTCCAGCTATTAGTAAGTATGCTTTTGATTATTTTTCTTAAAGTTTGATAGTGGCATTTTATCTTGATTCACTCGGTTGATTAAGTCTTTTAAGCAATGATAGAAATTAAAATTCTTACTGGGAATGATAACATTTTTGAATTTGTAAAAAAGTTTCTTCTATAATAGTTGCCCTTTGCCTAAGTAAAATAGGACCCTGTTTGTATTTTTTTGTATCAAAAAGAAGTATGTGATAAAAGGGGCCATTATTATGTTATGTTGTTCCATCTCCCCTTTTTTGTTGTAAGTCCTGCCTCACCAGCCAGGGTGGGTTGTAAGCAGTGAAGTACTTGGCATGATTCTATTAAGGAAGCATACTTTAGTTTTAGAATTGGATGTCTCTCCAGTTTTTTGTTGCTGTTTTTTTTTTTTTTTTTTTTTTTTTTCTTCTTTTTTAAGTAGAATGCTAAGCTTGGAGAGAAAAGTAAGTGAGGGTGGTATTTTGATAACTTGTAGACTTTTTTTTAATTTTAGGGTAATATTGAACTATGTGCCAGGTTTCACACTGATGGGGAATTTTTTACTGCAGAGTTAAACTTCTGACTATAGACTTTTTGATGGAAACACGTGGCACCCAT
The DNA here is from genome assembly GCA_002564285.1 of Tympanoctomys barrerae. Taxonomy (NCBI): domain Eukaryota; kingdom Metazoa; phylum Chordata; class Mammalia; order Rodentia; family Octodontidae; genus Tympanoctomys; species Tympanoctomys barrerae. Next base: position 2,706 of record NDGN011468560.1, read on the forward strand.
CTTCCACGTCTGAAGGCATAACTAGTGATTCATTCAACCCCTGTTCTTAACTTCTTCAGTGTGGTAAGCAAATCACACTGGCTAAGAAAACTGCAGTGGCCCTGCAGGTTTCTGTACAGTACATGCAAATTCCTCCCATTAGTTTTACGGTAATATTGATTAATGCAGATTAACTATATGACTGTATGTTTTGACTGGAAAATTAGACGCAGAGTTTCTGTTGTGCTTTAAGTTCAGGAGTTTACAATTTATCATAGATAAGACATACTCATTAGAGTTTTGTTTTTTTTAAATTTGGGTATCTAAACCTTAATTTGCTAGTTTTGATGCTATAAACATGTTTTTTCAAAAGAATTCAGAAGTAGTACTAGTTTTTTAATGCTCATCTACTTCCCCTGCTGTGTATTATCTTTGTTATGCTGTGAAATTGAGAGGAAGACGTCGTCTGGGTCATCTAAGAGGTTTTAGCCAGACATCTTAGCTGTCTCATTGTCATTTCTTACTCTGAAGTAGACTTTTGTATACTAGGGTTAATTAGAACCAACCTATGGATGTGTGTTACCTCTTAAAAACAAATTATTTCTTATCCCCACATCTCCACCTCTAAAGAGAAAAATAGATGGGGTGGTAGTGGATTGTGGTAATTAATAATTGGTGGTACCTAGAAGACACAGGAATGTAAACTGCTATAACCAAAAATGTTCAGTTCTTATTGGTAAGGTTTAGGTCTATAGTTATTTCTTGGTACTTTGACAGAGAAATTATATGCTGAGGAACATAAAGAAAACAATGTAGGGAGGATGCAAAGAGATCACCTTCTCCCTCTGATGTCTTCCACATTTTTCCGCTAGGTCTGTCAGCGGCTGCCGGCATTGGCGTAGATGATCTTCGTCGCTTATGCATACTCAGGATGAGCTTTGTGAAAGGCTGGGGACCTGATTACCCAAGACAGAGTATCAAAGAAACGCCTTGCTGGATTGAGATTCACTTACACCGGGCCCTCCAGCTTCTAGATGAAGTACTTCACACCATGCCTATTGCAGATCCACAACCTTTAGACTGAGGCCTCTCACTGTGGGGGCCCCATACCATTGTCAGGATGGTGGACTATAAAATACAGTCCTGTTTATAATTGGAAGACCTATTTCATTTTTGTTCTGCTTTATCTTTTCATAAAGGGTTGAGAAATGTGTTTGCTGCCTTGCTCCTAGCAGACAGAAACTGGATTAAAATCTTTTTTTTTTTCTATTTAGAACTTTTCAGGCATGGCTCAGAGCTTGAAGATCAGGAAGAACACATTCTTATTAAATCTTCACCAGTTATGTATGAAGGAGTCATTCCAGTGCTGGAAAATTTAACCCTTTAAAATGTCTTAGAGCCTTTTTTATGCAGAACATTAGTGTGTATGTTATTCTACAGAATAAATTCAATATTGCTGATTTTAAAAGCAGAGAAGTTCTCGAAGTTAATTCACCTATTTTATTCTGTGTGCAAATTGTTATTGTCAAATATACTTTATTCCAAGATATTGTGCCATGTGGGTGAGTTAATATTATTAAGAGCAACTTTACTCTGTGTTTAAAAAAATATAGTAATGTATTATAACCTTTTATCCAAAATATTTTTTGCAAGTTAAACTAGTGAAGATGATTTCATTTCACATTGTGTTGCAACCTCAGTTTTAATTTTGCCAAGGCAAAACACTAATCTGTGTGTATATTGAAAATTTCTTAAAATTACCAGACAAATATCATTTAAAACTACATTTGTTATACCTATCAAATGAATATTTATCAGTAAGTATACTTCTGCCCTGTTAAACAGTAGATGTTTTCTTCTGTATTTCTGGGCACAAGGTTGGTTACTAAGAAACCTAGAAGAGGAATTTCTTTTCCTTCATTAATTCATAGGGAAAGGTTTTGTATTTTTAAAAAACACTAAAAGCAGTGTCACTCTACCTAATGTCTCATTGTTCTGCAAAGGTGGCAATGCTTGAATAATAAGTATTTTGGAAACTGCTAAATTCTATGTTAAATACTGTGCAGAATAATGGAAACATTGCAGTTCATAATAGGTAGTTTGGATATTTTTGTACTTGATTTGATGTGTGACTTTTTTTTCATATACTGTTTAAATCATGTATGTTATGCCATGTTTAAAATTCAGTTTTTGTATCTTGGGGCAAGACTGCAAACTTTTTTATACCTTTTGGTTATTCTAAGCCCTTTGCCATCATTGATCATATCAATCTGCAGTGACTTTGTATAGAAATTTTAAGTAGAAAAGTTGCAGAAGTATTGACTGTACCACAGACACAATATGTATGCTTTTTACCTAGTTAGTAGCATAAATAAAACTGAATCTCAACATACACAGTTGAATTCTAGGTTTGATTTTTAAAAATTTTTCTTTTGCACTTTTGAGTCCAATTTCAGTGGCAAGACACCTTCTACTAAATGACAGGCAGTAGCCAGTTGTATTGGGCAGCTTTGGTTTTCCCCTTATATTCTACCAGGACTTTTCCATGGACATGCGTATCACTTACAGAGTTGCTTAATTTTTTAAAATTTTCTTCTACTGTAGCAAAAATAAGCCTGATTGTTTATAAGACAAATAGATTCTTTGCAGGATAGATGAATGAAATGAAATAAGGCATTTCAGATGTTTTTACTTTTTATTTGAGGGCTTTCTAAAGCTTTCTAAGATTCCTTGAGATGTATTACATATTTGAACTCTAGAACACTTTTACATACTGGTCCTCAAACCAATTGAAATAAGTCTATGGCCTTGCTCAGAAGGTCTTAAGAAGATGTCCTAGAAACCACTGAGTACTTACTGCTGTGATTTACAGACCTCAATCCAAGTTACACATCTTGTTTTTTGTTTTTTTTTAAATAGCCTCTCTACCAACTTATTTCTGTAAAATATTCACAAATACTTAGAAGAAAGTCCAATTTTTATCTAAGTACGTTTGGTGGTTTTTAAAGTTTTACCGGCAGAATTATGAAAAGATAGTTTCTCTAGAAATTTTGTCTTTAGGTTTACTTGACTCTGCAGGAGGAGTAGGAGAGGAGGGAATTTTAAAATAAGAGTTTTTAACCCGAATTACTTGATTAGAACCTTAGCTGTGCAATTGTGTGATCCGTTGCCTCTTTTTCTACTTTAGAGAAGATTTTTCATGTTTAGTCATCTTGTTGAAAATATTTGCTAAGAAGTATGTCTGGAGCCAAGCCACCTCTTGGCTTTTTGTATTAAGAGCCATAAAATATGAAAGTACTTTTAATTATGAATTGCTTATATTTTTACCTAGATTGTCACATGATTTTGAGAAAACATCTAGTATGTTAGCAATTATTCCCAACAGCTTAGTTGTTAAATTATATTTCCATTTTTTAAAGGTGGTCATCTTTGATGAATAAGAATCTTACTAGTTTAAAATATTATGTCCATTTTAAGGAAAAAATAGCTTCGGTAGTTTGTAGAATCTGATTATTATGTAGGTATGGTTTAGAGTGGTTTTCTTCAAATAATTCATATCTCAAAGACTCAGAGTGTTGAATTGCAGTAAAAGCTGAATGAAAGATGAAGCAGGTACTTCCAGTGTGAGACCCATTGCGATTTTGTCTTGTGCCTTTCTTTGCATTATCAAAGGGAGTCTGCAATGGTATTGCCTTCATTTGTCAGGGAAGAAATTCTTTTGCAAGAACTATTTTGTTTTCCACAATTTAGTACCACTAGTATACAGTGGTAATGATAATAAATCACTGCCATGTCATCTTGCTTTTCCAGAAACATGGCTTGTTTCTATTCTCTTTACCATTAAATAGGTCCCCCATTCCTTCCACAAACATTACAGGTTTGCAGATTGGATGGTCTAGCTAAAGGACCAGTTACTGTAACATCCAAGTAATGGCACACTCTTAGCTATGTTGTATTAAGAGTGAAAAATTGATTTTTATGGAAAACTGTGGTTTGTAAGAGAAATTTTGAAGGCTAAGTAAAATATTTTGTCTTCCAGATAGTAAATACCTTGTTTCAACTTTTTTTGGTTAATTGTAGGAAGGTGTATTGCAACTATCTTTTTGACTGGCTGTCCGGAAAAATAAATTTTGTATTTTCCCATAATGCTCCTGAAGTATCTGCAAGGGAAATATTTGTGCCCCAGGTCCCTTGATAACTGGATAATAGTCAAATAGTCACTAGCTGTTTTATGACAAATCAGATTAATTCCAACGCTTTTTGAAAACATTTTAGAAGGGGCAGTTTTATTCTGAGTAAGGCAGAGCTGTTTGATAGTTGCTGTCTTTGTTATCGTTTTATTAATTTATTGATAGCAGATTAGTAAATTTGTGAATTAAGGTTACCGAGGCAAATAAGTATATGAGAGCAATTACCTGTAAAGTTAATTAACAACTCTTGTCTGTGGGGCAGGTAACACTTAGCTTAAAGAAATACATTTTCCCCCTTAAAGGCAGAACCCATCTTGTTGCTGCTAGTAGTCTATAAACAATCCCTTAAATCCTTCTTGGCAAGAGAGAATAGGTATGAGAATCTTGTGCAAGTCTTTCTATTTTCTTCCTTTTGATAAATAGGTTATTTTTTCTGTTTTACCAAGAAGAGTATAAGAAGCTAGTGGCTTTATCCATAGCAGCATTCTTGGCCCATCCTTCTCCCCAGTGCTCCTAGGTGGTTTATCTGGTATCATTGTGGAATGAAATTTTCTACAGACTTGCCTTACTAAGCAGAAAAACATTAGTTTGTTTTTTTAAGCCTTTTTTGATGAAATTATATGTATCCAGAAAATATACTGGATAAAACATTTCTTTTTGCTCTATTGTCTCTGTGGACTTAAGTGGCTTTAAGAAAAACTATTTTGCCATTACTAAATGGTTCCAGACTATTAAAGTTAATGAATTTTTGGTGTTTTAAACTTTCCTTTCATGTTCTGGTTTTTATTTCCAACAACTACCACTTCCTATGTGCTTATTAGTGTGCCTCCCCTTAGTATTTTATTCTTCGCTTTCTGATTCATTATTTCTAACTGCTTGAGCAAAGAAGCCGAGACAACTGAAAATAAAACATTCAGTACCCATGATGCTTTCCTGTCAAGTGTAGAGAAGGACTTCACTGCACAAGCATTTGATACTGGTTTAACTGCTTTAAATGCTGATTCTTATGAGTTTTAGGTGATTTTATGGAGAGAAATGAGTCATGATCATTTTCACCTTTAGAGTTATGTTTTAGAAGGTTTCATTGCTTCCACTTAACTGGTGCTCATAGAAAAACTGGGATTACAGGGTTGCTAAATTAGCATCAACAGCCAGAGGCAGTACTCAAGGACACCAGCAAACAATACACACCTACAAATCTTGGAAAATAAGAGGGCCATTTTTGTTTTGTTCCACTTTGATTTTTTTCAGTGTCCTCTTAGCTCTACCTTCTGGCCTTCTCTCTATATACTTTTGACCTATAGGTGCCTTTGTGAAAATTGAGGGTCTGATATCCTGCCCCAAGGAGTAGATAAAGTAATGGCTGATACTTTCAGGGATTTAACATCAGACTTGAATGAGTGAAGCTTCTTTTTCTTTTTTTAATGTAGGAGAAACTGAAGAGAAAACTTCAGTGAAGACAATCATTTCTCTCTGTTGAGGTGGATATTTTTCACAGTTTATTTAAAATGCTTTCTTAGTATGTCCAGAGCTAATGTTCTTAAATGGCTCTGTTAGGCTGGACAGTGGCACACTAGTTTGCTTTGCCAGTAATCTGATGTGTGACCTTGAGCAAGTCATTTGCCCTCTGTGGGCATCAGTTGCCTCATCAGTAAAATGAGAGTTGGACTAGATTATTTGTTCCAGCTCTGAATTTTAAGTGACCTTGCCTGCCTTGCAGCAGTTTTGGTATTCTTCCTTACCTTTGCTCCAGTGTTTAAAGGGGCTTTTTACTTATTTCCATGTTATTCAAATGAGACGGCTTGATATTTTATTATTGTTCTGTGGACAAGAAGTTACATAATATGTCCTTAAGACTTAACCAAAGGCTTAGCACCACCTTAGGGGATACAATAAGTACTTCACAAACAAAAACAAACAGTAAATTGAGGAAAAGGCCTTATTTTTATTTTTGTCATCAGGATTTATAAAGGCTTTTTCTGAGTCATGACCTTCTGTTTTTCAAGTGGGTATAGGTGTGGTACCATCTTCCTAAGTGCTGTGTGTTAATTTTTTTCAACTAAAATGGATTAAAAACCTGTTGCTAATGCCTAGTGATATTAGAGGCTATTAATTTGGGTCTTTGATTTCTTAACCCTTCTATGCTTTAAAACAGAAATTCTTCTGTAATGCATCAAGTAAAAGGGTTTAAATGGCTCAGAAAGTATCAGTGAATGATAATTCACTTTTGACTCTTTTTAGGTCCAATATAGTTAGAAGACTTTTATCTGGATCATTCCTCTTACAGTTCTCTCCAGTCTACCCTTGGATGAGTATCGTTAACGAACTTGGCTTTTTTCAAGGGCCTGGGAAGCCTTCCTTCAGTGTGGGTTGAGGATGAGGGGGTTTGAGGAGTCCTGGTAGAGGCCAGCTCTGTGGTAGCTGGAGAGGAAGGGATGAAACCAGCTGCTGTCGCTAAGGCTGCTTGTCATTGGTAGAAGGACTCATGGGCTTGGATTGGTTAAAAGGCTAAATGTGGAGTTGGCAAACTTCAAGTATGTGGTTCGGTTCAATGCATTGGATATGTGACTTGTGGGAAATGTATGAATGCTTGTAGATGATGAAAACCTGTCGGGCTACAGAGCCCAGTTTAGAAGAATGGGGAGCTGGGGACAGATTTGGTGTTGGTGTTTCCCAACTCTGTCTCCTCCCCTGAGGTCCGAGGAATGCAGCTATGCCGAAGCTCAGAGAAGAGCCCCTCTTGGCTTCTGCTTTTGGAAAAACTGGGCAGCTGAAGCTCCAGGTAGTTCCTTTGTGGCTTTCTGTATACATTTTCTTGGTTGAAGTCTGTGGCTAAAAAATAGTTGAACCTTTCTTGAGAATTCTGTAACAAAGTATGTTTTTGATTAAAAGAGAAGGCCAACTAAATAATTATGTGCTCATTCTTTTTCTTAAGTTGTGAGTATCTCGAATCTGTCTGGAAAGAGTTCCTCATCATTTAAGGAATTCTCAAACTTGAGGTCATCATTTTCCTTCATTGCTCTGTGGCCATTGAAATGGGAAATACAGCATCCCAAATATGACCTTGAAATAACAGTCCCTTTTTTCTCATTTTTCTCTAAAGGAGGGGGTGGAATGATAGTGACTGGAGAAGATGTGGGTACTGGGAAATTAAGAGAACCAGGATATTTAAAGGAGAGGTACAAGTTGGAGATATCCTCCACTTAAGGATTCAGAAAGGCTCCTAGCTGCTTCCTTAAGGAAATGGGCAACACAGAGAGGTGTGTGTTATCAGGTAAGTGATTCGGTGGCAGTGGCTTATAAATAGCATTGACCACATCAGCATTTTCTTTATGGTCTTGCTGGCCTGAGTTTTATAGATTTGTCTATTAACAAAGTTTATGATATTGTAGGCTAGAACTTAAAAGAGGGTAGTAGATTGTCATTTAATCATTGAATTTCTGAGAAAAAAAATTAATGGTGCTATTCAACAGAAAGGAAAGTTGTGTATATTTTTCATTTTTATACTCTTGGTCTTTGAAGTTTTTGTGTGTTTTATTCTGTTTCCCACATTATCACAGCTTCCACATACAGCAATCTCAAAGTTGAGATGTTTCCAAATCTCTAAACCTTTCTAATCCCCGTAACTTTACTGATAAATTGCTATGCTTTTTCCCTTTAGCCATTTATGTCCTGAAAGAGTAATTTTTTAGTTCTGGTCCCACTTTTAGGGTGACTTCCAGTTCTATATTTTGATGTAGTTCTGCTGGGCCACCTTAGTCACAGACAGCTAAATAAAGAAACTAGAGAATTATTGCCTGCGTATCCATCCTAAGAGAATGACTGAAGAAGGTTCTCTAAACAGAATGAAAGTGATAAAAGAAGGAATGTAGAACATCAGAAGGAAAGAAAAACAACAATTTGGGTAATTCTTTCACAGAGTTTTCTAAATTATGTGTAATAATTGAAGCAAAGATTATAACGCTGCCTAAGATGGTTTTAAATGCATAGAGAGGAACTGTTTAAAAGTTCAAAACGGAAAAATCAAGGTTCACACTGAATGTGTTTTCTGTATTTCAGAGTGGTAAAATTAGACAGCAATAAATCTAAAGTAATGCCTAGTATAACCACTGGGAAAGCTATATAAAGAGATACACTAAAAAAAAACTACGTAAATCAAATTGGAATTCTAATGTTCAACTAACAGAATAAGGCAGGAAAAAAACAAAAGTTGGAACAAAGAAAAAAATTTAAATGATAGATCACATATTAACATGAAAATTAAATATAAATGGTCTAAGGCACCAGTTAAAAGACATGAACAGAATGGAGTTAGAAATGTGACCTAACAGTGTGCTTCTACCCTCTTTCAGTACACTGAAAGAAAACTAAACAAAATCATTGAAGACATTTAAGAATTCAGTACTACTGTCAGCTGACAAGATCTAATTGGCGTAAGTCATCCAACAACAAACAGAACTTTTCTGGGGACAGAGATGATAGATAACAGGTCCATAGTACAATTGGACAGGAGAAATAACTTCCAGTATTCTTTAACAAGTAGGATAATTCATGTTTCAAAATAGCTAGTAGAGAAGATTATGAATGTTTCTAATAAAAAGAAACCACTAAGGTGATATATATGTCAGTTAACCCTGACCTGATCCTTTCTGTATTTATTAATTGAAATTTCATTCTGTGCTCCCAAAATTTGTAATGTTATTTTAAAATACAAAATTAGGCCAGTGAGATAGCTCAGCGGTCTAAAGCACCTGCTTAGGCAAATGCAGGACCCACAGTTTGATCCCTGGTGCCACATACCACACCAGTCCCACCCCCAGAGCGGGCTGAGCCAGGAAAAAAAAAGTTTATTCTTTTTAAAAAAATATGTAAAATTACATATGCTTTTCAAGTACAAACATAATATGTACCATCATGGATAATAAAATTCAAGTTTTAAATAGTATACAGAATATTCTCTAACCACATTGTACTCAAACTAGCAATAAAGACAGCAAGAACATTTCCTACAACTTGAAAACAGACAACACGCTTCTGAATAACCCATGGAACAAAGAAAGAACTTAAGGGAAGTTGTAAACACAAAACACTGAACTGAATGAAAATGGAAATGAAATATATTGATATTTGTAGGATATGGTTAAAACAGTGCCAAACTAAATTTGTAGTGCTAAATGCAGACCTTAGAAAACAGGAAAAATTTCAAATCATTCACAGGGTATTGAGTGTCTGCACCCACTTACATTTCTGTCCCTTATTGTGACACAGGGTCTTGCTAAGTCATTGAGTCACCCAGGGTGGGCTGAAACTTCCCAGAGTGCTTGGCTTACAGGATTGTGCTACTACACGTGATTTCAAATCAACATTTTGCACTTCCAGTACTGGGAAAGGAAAAGCAAAATAAACCAAAGCAAGCAGATGCAACTAAAGAGAGCAGGAATCAATAAAATTGAAAGAAAAATAAGAAAAATCTGTGCAATAGAGAGGTGGTGGTTCTTTGGAAAAAGTAAAAATGACAGACTTTTAAGAAGACTGACAAAAGAGAAGATAGAGTTTGGGAATGAAATGGTATAGCACTATAGATTACAGATATCACAAAAATGGCAAGGGAATATTGTACACTACTACACACATGAACTTGACAGTCTACACGAAAGAGTAATTTGAAAAAAGTCCAGTATAAAACAGGTATTTTGAGTAGGCCTATTACTATTACAGAAATTAGATTTATTTTTTAGATTATTATTATTTTTTTTTTGTCAGAACCAGGGATTGAACTCGGGCCCTTGCGCTTGCCAGGGACGTGCTTATTCACTGAGCCATCTCCCCGGCCCCTAGATTAATTTTAAATCATAAAAAAAATGCGAAAAATGGCAGGCCCACATAGCTCCATTAGAGAATCTTACCAAATAACAAACAGTATTTGTCTTAAGTATTTTCCAGAAAATAGAAGATACTTCCCTTTCATTTTATACTAGCGTTACCCTGATAAGCACCACTCAGAAAATATAATCAAACTGCAGACCATATCATTACATTCATGAAAAAATCCTTAATATTTTCAAATTAAATTCACCGTCATATAAAAGAAGAATGATACACCAGGATCAAGAGGGGTTTATTCCAGAAATGCTAGACTGTTAGGGCTGGCCAAACAGCTCAGTGGATTAAAGTGCCTGCAAGCAGGTGCAGGGGATGGGGGTTCAATCCTCGGGCCAGCCTTGCTGGCCCT
>NDGN011468562.1:0-16776 GCA_002564285.1 Tympanoctomys barrerae
TTTTTTTTTTTTTGGCGGGACCAGGGACTGAACTCGGGACCCTATGCTTGCCAGGCAAGTGCTTATTCTACTGAGCTACCTCCCCGGCCCCTTAAGGCAGAAGCTTTACTGTGACTTTGAGGCTATCCTGGGTTACAAAGTGAGGTCAAGTCCAGCTTGAACTACACAGTGAGACCTTGTCTGAAAAAGACAAAAACATATACTGAGTCATAATTTATAGACCATGTCCCTAATCCATTTAAAATGAGTGGTTTTTAGTGTCTTCAGCAGAGTTGTATGCCATCAGCTCAATCAATTTCAGAGAGTTTTTATCACCTCCAAAGGAAACCCCTATTTTTGAAGTAACCGCTCCCCATTTCTGATCCCCTCCCTCCCGGCAACTACTTATACTGGCTTTCTGTCTTCATGTACTCTTTTGGGCAGTCCACACAAGTGGGTCCTAAACTGTGCCTTCTCTGCATCTTCTTCCTTTACTGAACATCATTTCTTCCTGGTTCATCAGGTGGCAGTGAATTCCTTTTCTTTTTTTTAATGCTGGGATTGAGGCCAGGCTTAGTATGCTAGGCAAGCACTCCAAGCACTGAACTATATCCCAGCCCTGAATTATCTTCCTAAAATAAAATGCACCATGAGGTGCACACTTGCCTTTGAAATTGTGATTCAGTACTGGGCCTTTTTTCTGAGCCTCAGTGGCAGATGGCACATGCAGCCTTACTCCAAAACTCCAATTTTCAGTGGTACCTACATGATAGCATATCTGCTTCCTCCCTTGACAGTCAACCTCAGGGAAAAAACCATGTGGCCACCAGTGTCCTAACTACTGAATTCAGCAGGGATTGTGTTTGTGGTTTCCCTACAATCTGCTAAAGACACATGGTTACTTACTGTGTTTCAATTGTGCCGCACAGCCCTTCCACAAAAGCCCCTGTCCCACTGGCTGGTGGGTCCCACCAGTTCTGATGAAGCGTCTTTTTACATCATCTGGTGGTGGCTGGGCCAGACAGACTTGGGCAGGGGACAAGTGCTCTGTGTGGACAGGCTGGCCTTGGCAGCTGGGGTAGGAAAGGCCCTTCTAGGGGGTCCCTTCAACCCAGTGAGGTCTCCACAGGTGAATGAAGTGGTCTTCAGTCCTGATGAGTCATACTGTGCCACCTGTGGTGAGGATGGGAGTGTGAGGGTGTGGTCCTTGGCCAGCATGGAGCTGGTGATCCAGTTCCAGGTACTGAACCAGGTATGTGGGAGTGGGCAGGGGCTCCCTCTGGCGTTACCCTTAGGGCTGGTGCCCTGTCACTCCTTCCTGGGTCAGTGCTGAGGTTTCTGCCTCACGGGTCCCCAGAGCTGTCTCTGCCTTGCATGGAGCCCCCCATCCTGTGGACACCCAGAGCAGCAGCAGGTGGTGGCAGGCTACAGTGATGGCACACTGCGTGTCTTCAGTATCTCCCGTACCACGATGGAGCTCAAGCTGCACCCTCATCGGGCTGCACTGACAGCCATTGCCTTTTCCACTGATGGTGAGGAGCTGAGGATATGCAGGGTGACCATATCAGACCTCCCCAGGCTGGGGACTGGCCTCACAAGATGTTGGCATGTTCCCTGCCTGGCCCAGGTCAGACCATTCTCTCCGGAGACAAAGATGGGCTTGTGGCAGTGAGCCGCCCCCGCACAGGAATGACCTTCCGTGTGCTGAGTGACCACCAGGGTGCTCCGATCTCTGCCATCCAAAGCACATGCAAAGAGGTGAAGCATCCTCAAGAGCTGGTGGGGAGGGGTCTGAAGTGAGGCCAGACAAGATGTTGGGCACCTTAGGGCAGGAGGTACCCATAATCCTCAACCCCTAGTACGGCGACCTAGGAGTGGAGGGTGAAGACCTATGGCTGGCTATTAGTGAGGATCAGCGGGTCAGCGTCTGGGCCTCCAACTGGCCACAGAACCACTGCAAACTCTTGGACTGGTTGAGCTTCCCAGCACCTGCTGCTTTGGAGGTAAGTGTCCAGTGGTACATGGATGGTGAGTATACCTGCCCACCCCACCACAGCATGTTGTACTCCTCTACAGACCACAGGCCTCCTGCCACCCTCCCTTGCCACCTTCTGCCCCTGGGACCTAGCGCTGCTGGTATGTGTGGGCCTTGGCACACGTGAAGAGGTGGTCTTCTACAGCCTCCGCCAGAAGCAGGTTGGTGTGCACACCTGCCTGGCACTGGCAACCCTAGTGTCCAGGGCTCTGGGTCTCAGGTTCGGGTTGTGAGATGCCGAGTTGTACAGCAAGTAGGAACCACCCCTGCCCTGGCTTGGAGGCCCCAAGCCTCATCCTGGCTGTCCACAGGTGGTAGAGAAGATACTGCTACCCTTCTTTGCCACATCCCTGAGCCTGTCTGCAGGGGCCCACCTCATGGCTGTTGGCTTTTCTGGTAAGTGCTGGTGGACAGAAACTTAGGCCTGCCTTACATGGGACCTGGGCCAGCTTAGCAGCACCCGCTAAGGCACACACCTCACCTCTGCCTCAGAATCCTTGTGCACAAGTGGGTGTGAGAAGATGCCTGCCCCAGAAAGTGGTTAGTCTCACAGACAAGGTGGGGGAGCACCTAGCACAGCACTAGTTAGAGTCTGGGTGGGAAGGTAGTAATGACAGAGACTTGGCTGGCCCAGTCACAGGGCCACAGGAGCCCAAGTGTGAGACTGCAGTAGGCTCCTAGCAGCACTGGTTGCCTATGCCAGCACTGTGCCCAGCCAGGAACACAGAGGAAAGGAATGGGAAACCCTGAAGTGTACTACCTGACCCTCCCACCTATACTTTTTGCCCACAGAGTGCACACTGAGCCTGGTGGACTGCACATCAGGGACCACCCAAGAGTTTGCTGGCCACGATGATGTGGTGCATCTGTGCAGGTTCACGCCATCAGGCAGGCTGCTCTTCACGGTGGCCCACAGTGAGGTCCTGGTGTGGGAGGTCCTGAGCCCCTGAGCTGCAGTGGACCTGCCTTCCCAGGTGCACCAAAAGGCCTACTGTGCCCTGGGGTTGGTGTGAATGATGGACTGATGACTGAGACGGGACCAGACTAAATTGTCCTAAGCTGTCTTGAATTCAGGTCACCTGGAAGGATTTATGGGACTTGGAGGTGTAACTCTGGTAGAGCATGTGCTCAGCACAGGAAAAAAAAAAATTAGAATACATGTTGGCTTTTACCCAAGGTGTTTTTTGGTTTTTAGGTTTTTTTGTTTGTTTCTACCATTTAAATAAACAGGTGTTTATTGTATTTTGCTTCACCATTTTATTATGGCCCAACTTCCATTTCTACTGGTCACTCGTCATCGTTGCTCCATCCCCGAGCCTTCTGCTCCACGTCCAGAACCGTGCCCCTTTCTGCCTACCTGTGGCAGGTAGGTGGTACAAATCTGTGCCACAAGGAACCGGCTCGGCCAACAAGACTCGGTGTGCTCCTGTGGTGGCGCTGTTGTACCCCACTCAATCACTACTGCGGCTGCGCGGAAGGGACCGGAAAAACTAGCGAGGCTAGGGACCGGAAGTGCGGGCAAAGGGCAGAGCTTGGGGCGGGTGAACCCACGATTGGGTCGGGGTGGGTCGAGTCTTGGGGGTCGAGGTTCGAGGGTCAAAAACAAGGCAGGTGGGAGCAGGTGCAGCCATGAGGCGGGACGTGCGTATCCTGCTGCTGGGTGAGGGTAGGTGTCTGCCCGCAGGAGGGTCGTGGGGTTGGTGGACACGGGATGCGTAATTTAGGCTTCCCGCTTCATCGCCCCGCCCCACTCTTGCAGCCCAGGTGGGGAAGACATCGCTGATCCTGTCACTGGTGGGCGAGGAATTCCCGGAGGAGGTGCATGGGCACCGAGGGGAAGGTACAGGGGCGGGGTCTCAGCGAGGGGACCAGGGGTTAGGACCGGTCATCTCTTACCTGTTGCTACAGGTCCCGGCCCGTGCAGAGGAGATTACCATCCCCGCAGATGTCACCCCAGAGAAGGTTCCCACCCACATCGTGGACTACTCAGGTAGCACCCACACCTACCATAGGCCGCCTCTCCTTTCCTCCCTGTAGAGGGTCTGCAGCAGTCTGTCTTTCTCCTTAGAATCTGAGCAGACGGATGAGGAGCTCCAGGATGAGATCCACAAGGTGTGACATTCCAAGCATGGCTTGGCACTCTTGCCTACATCCACCTTGGCCTAATCAGCTTACCTACCTGGGGAGCTGGATTAAGGTGCCGGGACATCCATAGCCTGATAACTTTGGTGAACTCTGAGCACCCAAGAGTCCTTGTGGTTTCCAGGACTGATCTAATCCCTTTAGTAGTATTCAGGAAAAGACCTCAGGTCTGTGAAGAACAATCCTGTGCCCTTCACAGTGTCCCCTTAAGCCTCTGTCCTTTATCCTGGCTTTGTTCTGGTTCACTTGTCTTGACTTCGAAGCTGTAGTGAGGGTCACACTTAACTGGGGTTCACATGATAATAGCCGCTGTATCTGTCATGAGCCCCTTGCAGCATTGCCTGAGACCCGCACATGTTGTCTTGGTCAAGGGTGTAGGTACCATGGACTGGGTGGGCAGCTTCATCTCATCTCTGTTGTCCTTTACTCTGACTGCTTGCTGTGAAGTGAAAACAAGAGCTAGAAGCCACAGAAGGGTTCTTTTCACTTACATCTCCCTGCTGTAGATGATATATCTGGCTTGAGCACTCTGGAGCTATTGACCAGACCCATGATGCTGGGGCCAAGTGTCTGCACTGGGACCACAGGCCTTGGGGGTGGGGTGGGTTTTCTGAGACTTACAGTCCCCAGTGTGACCTAGATGGTATATAGCACTGGCCATATTAAGTCCTGACTGGGTCAGGTTCCAGGAAAGGTGGTCTTCCTGGGCCTTGGATCCACACCTGAGACATACTGGAGCCTTGGGGTGTGTGGAGTAGCTTCTGGTCACTGTGTGCCTCACTGCTTCCCCTGCAGGCAAATGTGGTATGTGTGGTATATGACGTATCTGAGGAGGCCTCCATTGAGAAGGTGAGTAGGACGGGCTTCCTATCTGTCCCAGGTACCTGGCTCAACAGTGTGTCTTCAGTGTAGAGCCAGGTAGCATATAGTGGACCTTTGTGGTCCAAGTAGACTCTTACCCACTTTTGCAATCAGTCTCATGTGTGTTTTCTCAGGGATTCTCATACTTCTGAGTCAGTTTACAGGGACCCCGTTTCCTGGAGTGAGCCGAGAATGAACAGTCTGAATTGTTTAGGCCAGTAGCCCCTTTTCTTTCCTGGCCCTAGAATCCCATAGGGAATGGGTAGGGTTTTTTTTGAGGGTATGGGACCCTGGCCTATCTGGCTATAACTTTAGTCACCACTTGGCCTCAGCCTTTTCTGTCCTTCACCGTGGTGCAAGCTTCAGACAGGCACCATGGGCTGGGTACACAGCCTCATTTCATTTGCTTTGTAGATTCGAACCAAGTGGATTCCACTGGTGAATGGCAGAACTGGAAGTGGACCCAGGTAACAAGCAGGGCCTAGGGGGGAGGAGTGGCAGGGACTACTAGCTCCCCATCCCTGATGACCATGAGCATCTCCATAGGTTGCCCATCATACTGGTGGGCAACAAGTCAGACCTGCGGCCAGGGAGCAGCATGGAGGCTGTGCTGCCCATCATGAGCCAGTTTCCGGAGATAGAGACCTGTGTGGAGGTAAGCAGGCATGTGGGGAAGACATGGAAAGGAGGAAGGGGCTGGGATGAGGACAGGAGTATGGAGACCCTGCAGCTGGTGCCTGTGTGGGATAAGCCTGATCCCTATGCTTCTGTTTTCCTTGGGTGCCTCCTGGGTTCTGTCCTGTGTTACACTCTCCAGTGTTCAGCCAAGCACCTGAGGAACATCTCAGAATTGTTCTACTATGCCCAGAAGGCTGTTCTGCACCCTACAGCCCCCCTCTATGACCCTGAGACAAAACAGGTGAGCAATAGGTAAGGGCCCCACACTCTGTTCTGGAGCTCTTGTGGCTATTGCATGGGAAGAATAAGCAGGGTGGCCCAAGCAAAGGCCACCTGCAGCACTGAGCTGCTGTCCCTGCAGCTGAGGCCAAAGTGTGCCCAGGCCCTCACGCGCATCTTCAGGCTCTCGGATCAGGACCTGGACAACTCTCTCAGTGATGAGGAGCTCAATGCTTTCCAGGTGTGCACCCTATCCCGAGGTACCCACCCCCAGGCCTCAATCACTCTCAGTGACGTGACCTAGCAACCAAGGGCAGCTAGCTGATCTGAAGCAACTTCTTCTTGGAGACAGAAGTCCTGCTTTGGCCACCCTCTGGCCCCACAGGCCTTGGAGGATGTGAAGAGGGTGGTCTGCAAGAATGTGCCAGGTGGTGTGCAGGATGATCGGCTGACCCTGGATGGTAAGGCAGATATCCCACTCAGGCCCTGGTGGGAAGTGAGCCATGCTGTGCTGGGTGCTACCTCCTCTGCTCCCCCACAGGCTTCCTCTTCTTGAACACACTCTTCATCCAGCGTGGCCGGCATGAGACCACATGGGCCATCCTACGGCGCTTTGGCTACAGTGACATGCTGGAACTGACCACTGACTACCTCTTCCCATCGTGAGTAATGGGTAGGATGTGGGGCCCACCCTTCTAGGAGCAGAGAACCTCTAGTCAGCCAGGAATGTGTCCTACTGCACTGACTTTCTAGCCCGGGTCTGCCTCAGAATCTTTGGTATCTACAGAATACCAACTGGGGGGCTCTAGGCCCATGTCAGGGCTCTGATATGGGGGATGGGGTCCTGTGACCTAGGGGCTTAGCCAGGCCTCTTCCTTGCCTATTCCCAGTTCTGTGAAGTAAAGGGCTGAAGTAGCCTAGGAGGTTTGACTGTACAGATGGGGTGACCAGGGTGACAGTAGGAGGTGTGCCAGCAAAAAGCACAGGGTTCCCTGAGAACCACATAGGTGTGGTATTCCCTGCAGGCTCCATGTGCCCCCTGGTTGTAGCACTGAGCTTAACCACCATGGCTACCAGTTTGTGCAGCAAGTGTTTGAGAAGCATGACCAGGTAAGCCCCACCACTCTTGCCAACCCCAGCCACCTGCCCAGCACACGTCACCTCCACCCTCTGCTCCCAGGACTGTGATGGTGTCCTCTCACTGGATGAGCTGCAGAACCTTTTCAGCGTGTTCCCAGTGGCCCCTTGGGGCCCAGAGCTTCCGCACACTGTTCGCACTGACTCAGGCCGGCTGCCCCTGCATGGGTACCTCTGCCAGTGGACGTAAGTGCAGCTCTTGACACTTGATGTCCACACCTACTTACCTGTGCCTTCCTCACTGACACTGTGCCTCACACCTACCCTCAGCCTGGTGACCTACTTGGATGTCCAGCACTGCCTTGAACACCTTGGCTACCTGGGCTACCCTACCTTGTGTGAGCAGGAGTCACAGGCTCAGGCCATCAAAGGTGGGCAACCACCCCCTGGGGCTTGGGCTTAGCTCTCCCTGGAGCTCCTCTCACTAGAGTTCACCTTCACAGTCACCCGTGAGAAGAGGCTGGACCAGGAGAAAGGTCAAACACAGCGGAATGTCCTTATGTGCAAGGTGGTGGGGGCCCAAGGAGTGGGCAAGTCTTCCTTCCTGCAGGCCTTCCTTGGCCACAGCCTGGGGGTGAGTTTCCATGAAGATCCCCTTGCAGGAAGGACTCTGGGGTTAGGAAAATACACTCAAGGACTGTTAGGGTCAGTGAACATCATGGTCTCCCTCCTGCCTCTCACCACCAGGATACCAAGCCCTCCGCCCAGGCGTCTCCTGTCTATGCCATTGACACGGTACAGGTCAACGGGCAAGAGAAATACCTGATTGTGAGTGCTGGCCACACACTCTGACCCTGAGGGTGGACTGGGATGCCCTCATACCCGTGCCCTCACCTTGTGGAGCTCTCTTAGGGCAGCTGTGGGAGACCTAGTCCTTGGGAACATTCCCTGAGGTCACCATTTCTCCCAGCTGTGTGAAGTGGGCACAGACAGCCTGCTGGATACCTCACCTGATGCTGCCTGTGATGTCGCCTGCCTGATGTTTGATGGCAGTGATCCCACATCCTTTCTGTACTGTGCCAGCATCTACAAGGCAAGGCAGGGCCTGCGGACCTGTTGGAGAGCACAGCAGTGGGTGGGGTAAAGAGTGAGCTCAGTCTTCACATAGCCCATCCCCCACAGCGCCACTACATGGATGGCCAGACCCCCTGCCTCTTCGTCTCCTCCAAGGCTGACCTGCCCAAAGGTGTTTCCCCACCAGGCCTGTCACCAGCTGAGTTTTGCCGCCGGCACCGTCTGCCCACCCCAGCCCTGTTCTCCTGTGAAGGCCCAGACCTGCGAAACACTGATATCTTCACCCGACTGGCCACCATGGCTGCATTCCCGTGGGTGTCTGCACCACAGCTCAGGGGAGGGTGGCTTATCCTATCTCAGAGCCATTGGTGTCTGCTAGTAGGGTGTGCTGGGTAAGGTTTCTGGGTAAGGTTCTGTGGCCTGGCTTCTTCTGGCTACCTGAGATGAGTGCAGCAGCAAGAGTGTAGGCACAAAGTCTGAGTACCCCTCTTTTCTGCAGACATCTGGCTCACACAGAGCTGCACCCCACCTCCTTCTGGCTCCGGCGGATGCTGATAGCTGTTGGAACTGCTGTGGCAGCAGTTCTCAGCTTCTCACTCTACAGGGTCCTGGTGAAGAGTCGATGATGGCCCTGGAAACCCTGATCGTTTTAGGATCAGCATGGCCCATGTGGTGTGGGTTTGCAGCCCCACACTGCAGGAACTCTTAAGGCACTGGTGTGGGACCACTGCTTGGGGAGCATCTGTCTGTCTAAACCTTTACTTCTGAAAACAAGCTACCCCAGGCTAGGCTTTGTTCTGCCAGGCCATAACCTGGTTCCTGTTTGGCCTGATGGTGGCGGGCAGGTATACTGTCTGCTTGGCCTCACCCTTGTGGGTATAAGATTAGGTTTCATGGACAAGGAAGTGGGTGACCAGACTCAGGGGTCTCAGGTCTCCCTGCCTTCTCCTTGGTCTGGGTGGTCAGTGGGGATCCAGGTACCAAAGGAGGTGGCCGAAACAGGAAGTGACTAGTTTAATCGTAGGTCCCACTGTTCTAGACAGTCATAAGCCTTGCCCATGGCCACATCAGCAGTACAAGACAGCTTAGGTTTTCAAATTAAACTTTTGTCTTCCACTTCATGGTTCTAAAGACAGCTTTTCCTGAATCAATATAAGATACATGTTTTGAAATGGGCTGGAAATGTCACCTGACCTCCATATACCTCTCATTCCACAGTCTCCATTTCCAAGGCCAGTGTGACAAATGGCCTTTGGAAAGTCCAATCATGGGGGCTGGATTATAGCTCAGTGGCACAGCACCTTCCTGGCAAACTTGAGATCCTGAGTTTGATTACCAAAACACCTCACCCACAAAGAAAGTGAGTCATACCCAACTATGGTCCAGGAACGTCAGTATTCATCAATCTTGGGTTTTCAGGGTGATGGTCCCTTAGTTGGTGACAGTACCTTCTCTAGGAATGTAGCTTTCCCTGCCTAAGGACTTCCTACCCAACTCCAGGACTAAATGTGCCTCGTGGCTAACTCCCTGCACTCCAGCCCTGGCTGGGCTGTTCTGAGACCAACTATTGTCATCACCTGCTAGAAACAGTGTAACTGGAACTTTGACCTAAGGAGACATGGCCAAGATGGTCCTCAGCACAGCCTTCCCTACCCCAGACAAGTGTCCACATGCTTGTGCCAGCTACATATCCTCAGCCATGACTGATTCCAAGGGTCTGGGTTTGGGCCTGTGATCATTTTGGGTCAGGGCAGGCAGGATGCTATCTATAGTCTGCTCTATCATGAAGCCATTGTATATGTGAAACAGCAGGCTGGGTCCAGGGAGGGGTTGCCATTGTTCCTTTCCATGCATCCCCTTAGTTTGCCGCCTCCATGATTGGAGGGGTCTGTCTACTCTTAGCAGCAGGTCCTTTTCTTATCCCTTATGCATCCCTGTCTTTGGAGTGACTGCTCCTGGCCCTGTGGCTGCAGGAGTGGCTCAGTGTAGACTCGTTTTAGACCCTGTAGGGGTGGTTAAGAGCAGGGCCTTCCCCACCTTTGCCAGCTGATTTGGAGCTTGCATGGCGCCTCCTTGAAGCAGTGCTGGGGGTAGGGATGGGTGTCTCTAGAAAGCATACTGGAACTTTCAGAGTGCTCTGAGTGCTGCGCAGAAACAGTGGACCACGGACACCAGAGGTTCACAGCAGGGTGGCCTGGGAAGACCTCCCAGAGGAGGTGATATTCCTGAGTCCTGAGAAGGCTGACAAGGGAGTATGAAGGGTTTCTCCTAGGGGAAGTTTTAGGTGCAGCAACTTCGTGGGAGGAGCTTCTGCGACGCGGAGTGTGAGAGGTACCCAGCACTGGGACGGTGTGCTGAGTGGTCCTGTGGCTGCCTCGGGTGTGTGTGTGGGGCGCGTGCGCGCAGGGGCGCCGTGTACGCGGGTGCGCGGCTCCGTGACGCTGCCCGAGAGCGGCGCGGGCTGAAGAGAGCGGGCCGGCCGGGGCGGAGCGGAGTCGTCCGCAGAGCAGCCCCTCCCGGCCTCGGCCGACCCCGGCCCGCGGCCCGGCTCTATGGACAGGAGCTCTCTGCTACAGCTCATCCAGGAGCAGGTGCGTGGGGTAGGAGCAGCACCGCTACCGGCTCCATCACGGAACCCGGGCTCCAGGGCGCGTGAGGGGAGCGGCGGTGCCTAAGACCCTTCTCAACAAGCGCTCCGGGCCCTGTGCTTAGACCAGAAAACTGCTGGCCGGCCTTGGAGGAAAGCAGGGTGGGAGGGTGGGCGTTCTCTGAGGGGCCGACTCTTCTCAGGACTGGCGGGTGGAGCATGAGGTAGGGTGGGGGATACCCTGGGGAGCTCAGGAGCGGCAGGCCTAGGACCTGTGACCAGCCAGGGTCCCAGGAACCAGCCTGCAGATCCGAGCCATCCCTCAGGCACTGGCCTGCGGCTCCTCCACCGCAGCAGCTGGACCCTGAGAACACAGGCTTCATTGGTGCGGACACCTTTGCTGGTCTGGTGCACAGCCATGAGCTGCCCCTGGACCCAGCCAAGCTGGACATGCTGGTGGCCCTGGCCCAGAGCAACGAGCGGGGCCAGATCTGCTACCAGGAGCTGGTGGACCTGGTCAGTGCCATGGAGGGTGGGCAGTAGGGGCGGGGCCCAAGCCTGGGCAGGCACAGCACCCCAGCCAAAGCAGGGTGGGCAGGTGGCCTCTCCCTAGGGAGGGTTTGTGGGTGTGGGCAGGCCCTCTGACCCACAAGGGCAGAGGTGCCATTGGGACTACACTGTGGCCCACACCTAGGCCCCTGCCCCTCAGATCAGCAGCAAGCGCTCCAGTAGCTTCAAGCGGGCCATCGCTAATGGACAACGGGCACTGCCCCGAGATGGGCTGCTGGACGAGCCAGGGCTAGGTGTCTACAAGCGGTTTGTGCGCTATGTGGCCTATGAGATCCTGCCCTGTGAGGTGGACCGCCGCTGGTACTTCTACAGGCACCGCAGCTGCCCGCCCCCTGTGTTCATGGCCTCAGTCACTCTCGCCCAGGTGGGCTGCCCACCCGCCACCCCGGGAGCCTTGAGAATCCCTGGTCCTGACCAACCATACTCTTGTCTGCAGATTGTTGTGTTTCTGTGTTATGGGGCCCGTCTCAACAAGTGGGTGCTGCAAACCTACCACCCTGAGTACATGAAGAGCCCCCTTGTGTACCACCCTGGGCACCGTGCCCGAGCGTGGCGCTTCCTCACCTACATGTTCATGCACGTTGGGTGAGTGGGGAGCCAGCTGGTGAGCACTTCCAGCACCCTGTCCCTTCGGTAAAGAAGACTGGGGAGGGGGAGCATGACATGGGTTGAGAGCAGGCCACACAGCTGATCCTACCCCTCATGCTTATTTGTCCCCATGTGGCCAGGCTGGAGCAGCTGGGGTTCAATGCTCTCCTGCAGCTGATGATTGGGGTGCCCCTGGAGATGGTGCATGGCTTACTCCGCATCAGCCTGCTCTATCTGGCAGGCGTGCTGGCAGGTGAGGCAGGCACAGACCCCCTGCTAACCTTGCTGACTGGCTGCACCCTCACCCCTGCCTCTGCTCATGCAGGCTCCTTGACTGTCTCCATCACCGACATGCGTGCCCCGGTAGTGGGGGGCTCTGGAGGGGTCTATGCCCTGTGCTCAGCACACTTGGCCAACGTTGTCATGGTAACTGGGCTGCCTGGCAGGGGTGTGGGAAGGGGGCCACCTGCCCCACCTCATGGCCTGTCTGTCTGCATGCCCCCTTCAGAACTGGGCTGGGATGAGGTGTCCCTACAAGCTGCTGAGGATGGTGCTGGCCCTGGTGTGCAGTGAGTAGGGGGCTGGGTGGGGGCTGGGGGCCCTCAGCCTGCAGACTGGGCACCTCCCACCTGTTGCTCCTTCTGCAGTGAGCTCCGAGGTGGGCCGGGCTGTGTGGCTGCGCTTCTCCCCACCACTGCCTGCCTCAGGCCCACAGCCCAGCTTCATGGCGCACCTGGCAGGTGCAGTGGTGGGGGTGAGCATGGGCCTCACCATCCTGCGCAGCTATGAGGAGCGCCTGCAGGACCAGTGTGGCTGGTGGGTGGTGCTCCTCGCCTATGGCACCTTCCTGCTCTTCGCTATCTTCTGGAACGTCTTCGCCTATGACCTGCTGGGTGCCCACATTCCCCCACCACCCTGATCTGCACTCCAGGGCCAGAGGGGCATGTGGTGTCTGGTCACCAGGCAGGTCTGCACACCTTCTCTCCATGAGTGGACTTCTCGGGGCCGTTTCACCTTGCAATGGCAGGGGCAGGTGGGCCCTGTAGTCCACCAGCTGAGGCCAAGCCTCACTCCATCCCTGAGTTTCTCCTCCCAGGCCTGGGGGGAGGCCCCCAAAGGTGGTCCCAGAGGAGACCTAATCCCACCCTCTCCAGCCCCAGGACTTGCAGTCTGAGCCTTTTTGGAGAATGAATAAATATTTTACACTGTACTAGGTACTTATCCTAGGGCTTTGGAGGTTTTTCTACTCCCACCCTGCTGACAGACTGAAAGGGATGCTCCTACCCATGAGGATCTGGGCTTTTATACCCCCTGCCCCTCTGCACCTGGCAGGAGATGCTAGAGTTATTCCACACTGCTGGAATAACTGAAAGGCTAGAGGTCCCATATCTGTGTTATGGGATCTAGAGCACCAGGGGAGGGACTGTGTTTCTGGTCAGGCTGAGTTTAGCAAACTTTTATTGAGCTCTGGAAGAAGCACTAAGCCTCTTATTCAGTCAGGCTGCAGTCCAGAAACCTGTATCCTGATGTCTCATGGCAGATCAACAGCCAGGCTTTAGGCTACAACCAAGTTCATTTGGTTTGAGTCCTGTGCTTTTTGGTCTGCCTTTCATTCTTATGAGCAACCATACTAGTGGCAAGATCAGGCAGCATGTCCAGGCACAGCTATTGCCACAGGGTCCAACTCCACAAGTTTCCACCAGATGAGTACTCTGACCAGGGAGGAACTCAGGGAGTGTGGGGCCCAAAGCCACTAGCCACCCACTCCACCCTGACTGGTATCTTGGATGTACTCCCACCCCACCAGTAGTCCACTCACATTGGCTTAGGTCTGTGACATGTTCTTGCACCTGACCCAGGTACAGTAGATAGAGCATGACAATATATTTCAATATTAGCAGGCCAGGCACTATAGCCACTGCCTCACTGGACATGAAGGATGGCACCTTTGGAGCTTCAGCTTTCATGACAGCTATAGACAGTGAAGGGGCAGGATGTGACAACATCCTGGAGCACCTGCCCACGAACTTGGACATACCATATGCCCATCTCAAAAGCAAAGATGACAGAGCCCAAGTCCCACAAAGAAACAACGGAGGCAGTGGTGGGTCCCATGCCTGGGAGGACCCATGGCTTTGTAACAGCAACTCACAACATGTCTGGTAGGAGGAAGGCAGTGGCTAAGCACAGCACCACCAGCTCGGGAGGAGGGGTGCTGACGGCCACCAGCTGCTGCAATGCGGCCAGTACTAAGCCCTCTACGAGTCAGAAAACCAGGATGTTGGACTGGGACCTCTCAGAGAAGCTTGGAGATTAAAGCTCCGCCCTTCACGAGATCACGCCCCATCAGAAGCCACGCCCCATCAGAAGCCCCGCCCCCGTCACGCCCGGGAAGAAGTCACACCTCTCCCTGGGGCCCCTCCCCTCCCGATTAGTTTCCCTGCTACCAACGGGCCAAATCCTTTCAAATTGCTTCTCCGCTCCGCACTAGATGGCCGTGGGCACTCCTCCCGATACCTGGGGAAAGACAGTGAGGGGAGGCCGGGTTCCGGACTCATGTCTGGTTATCGCCTTATCTTAGCCGCCCTACCCGAGGTCCACGGCGTAAACCGCCTAAGTACGGCCGTGAATGCCCACAGAACCTCTCGGTGGCGTGTCAGGACGGTGCCCCAGCGACTCAGGTCCTTGCAGCCCCTCAGCACGCGGGTAGTCTTAGGCCACGCTGCGTAGAGTCCCGGAGCTCCGCAGGGCAGGGTCAGAATCGGGGAGAGGGGCGGGGGGCGGAGCCCAGTGAGGGCCTGGTGTTGCGGCGCTCCACCCTTTGGCTCTCCGGGCGCGTGGCCCCGCCCGGGATCATGTGATCTCCCGCGGCCCCGCCTCGCGCCGGAAGTTCCGGTGGCGGATTGCCTGACCGGGCCGAGCGGGTCGCTCCGCGGGCTGCGGGCGCAAGGCGGCCGGGTACGGACCCTGGGAACAGAGCCCGGCCGTGCCGCGCGGGGCCATGAAGGGCAAGGAGGAGAAGGAGGGTAGCACGCGGATGGGTGCTGGCGGCGGCAGCCCAGAGAAGAGCCCGAGTGCGCAGGAGCTCAAGGAACAGGGCAACCGGCTCTTCGTGGGCCGCAAGTACCCGGAGGCGGCGGCCTGCTATGGCCGCGCCATCGTGAGTGCGGGGGGATGGGGACGGGTCTGGGATTCCTTTCAGTCTTGCCCCTGGAAACTCTCAGCGACTTTGCTTCGCGGGCACCGGGTGCGGCCCTGTAGTCTGTGCTAGAACGCCTGGAAACAGAGTGGTGGGATGAGCGGGTGGAAATGCTTGGAGCTGGCTGGGATGGAGACCCGATGCCTCTATCCCTTGAGGACTCTAGGTACAAAGCTGAGAACCTTACAGGTTTGAGGAACTTTTCCTTACAAAGTAAACTGGAGTTGAGGGTGGGCCGAACTAAGATTCTGACGCTGACAGCTGAGAACTTCTAGTTTTTCGTTCCAGCTATAAGCCCCCAATGTGCAACAGAATCTGGGGCATCTGGGTGTGAGAGCAAGTGGTGGAGCCCACGGGTTCACACTACTGGCCTTGGTCCCCAGACCCGCAATCCCTTGGTGGCAGTATACTACACCAACCGTGCTCTATGCTACCTGAAGATGCAGCAGCCTGAGCAAGCACTGGCTGATTGTCGGCGGGCCTTGGAACTGGACGGACAGTCTGTGAAGGCGCACTTCTTCCTGGGGCAGTGCCAGCTGGAGATGGAGAATTACGATGAGGCCATTGCCAATCTGCAGCGAGGTGAACTGACAAGTTGTCTGGTCACAGGGCACTTGGGGCCAGGAGTGTGGACCAGCGGGTGTAACCTGACAACTCCATTTTCCCAGCCTACAGCCTGGCCAAAGAGCAGCGACTTAACTTTGGGGATGATATCCCTAGTGCTCTGCGCATTGCCAAGAAGAAGCGCTGGAACAGCATCGAAGAGCGGCGCATCCACCAGGAGAGTGAGCTGCATTCTTACCTCACTCGGCTCATCACTGCTGAGCGTGAGAGGTGCGTCCTTCCCCCACCAGGCCACCCTCTCTTGGGTTAAGCTGAGTCACCAACACAAGTGTTTATTGAAAGGCTGACAGGGGTGGTCAGGAAGCAGACAGGGAAGAGACTTGAGGTGGGAGTGGGCTTTAAGCTGGCCAGCTTCACTTCTGACCAGCTCCCGGTCAATCCTCAGGGAGCTGGAAGAGTGTCAGCGAAATCATGAGGGTGACGAGGATGATGGCCATGTCCGAGCCCAGCAGGCCTGCATTGAGGCCAAGCACGTGAGGGTGCCCTAGGCCCATGAGGGTCTGTGTGTATGTGTGCGTGCATGTAACTGAAGGTGCCCTGGCCCACAGGTGAACCTGTCCCCATGTGTGACATGGTAATAGTGCCCATGCTTCATGTTGGTGTGTCTCTTAAGCATGGAGAATATTCAAGTGGCACACACACACAATACTCAATTCTTTGCAGGACAAATACATGGCGGATATGGATGACCTCTTCTCTCAGGTAGATGAAAAGAGAAAGGTGAGCATCTTCTTTGAAAGGCTGTAAGTAAGAAGTGCTGAAGCAGTGTTCTTTTTCTCATTCCTTACACTGTCCCTATGTGCTATAGAAGCGAGATATCCCTGATTATCTGTGTGGCAAGATCAGCTTCGAGCTGATGAGGGAACCCTGTATCACACCAAGTGGCATCACCTATGACCGCAAGGACATTGAGGAGCACCTGCAGGTAAGGGCCTGTGAGCCTCACAACCAGGGCTGGAGGCACAGATTGGCACATGGAGCACTCTGATTCTGTTGTCACTGCAGCGTGTGGGGCACTTCGACCCTGTGACCCGGAGCCCCTTGACCCAGGAACAGCTCATTCCCAACCTGGCCATGAAGGAGGTCATTGATGCATTCATCTCTGAGAACGGCTGGGTAGAGGACTACTGAGGCCCATTGTTC
>NDGN011468571.1:0-14278 GCA_002564285.1 Tympanoctomys barrerae
GCTTATCCTACTGAGCTTTCTCTCCGGCCCCCCTGGCTGATATTTTTATGGCCTGAACATTGATATCTCTTGGAAGTTTTTGCAACCCCAGTGAACTGGTATAGAAAGATGGAGTATTTGGCGATAAACGAGGCCACAAAAGTGAGTGAGACTGTTGCCATTCAAAGAAGAGAAATGAAAGGTTTTTTTTTCCATATAGCATTACAGAACATCAATCACATGCAAAACAGGTGCCAGTCCTCACCAGATTCCTGTCTACTTTCACAAAGGTGAGAAATCAATTTCTCTTAAACTACACATATTTTAATTATTTGTTTTAGGGCCCAAACTAAGACAAACCCTTAGATGACATTCAATAATTACATCTACTTTCTTCTCTTATTTCAAGGAAAATAATTTTATTTTTATCCTCTGTCTAGAAGTTATAGGGCAATGTATTTTGAATGAGATCCAAGCACTGACAGAAAATCCTTGAAGCATCTGAATAGGACCATGACATCTTATAGAGTTCTAGAAAGAAAACAGGAGGAAGCCAAATGGACATGGTCGATGGAAGGCAGGAGAAAAACTCTCACCACAGGAGGTGGAAGGTGCCATGTGGGTGATGACAGTATAATAGAACCAAATAAGAAAATGCAAGAGATCATTTGAGAAAACCAATTTCTAGGGCATTGTGCTTAATTAAATAGGAAAGGGAAATAACTGTAATGACCAGGTTTAATCTTTTTGTGTTCCACCTAGGTCTCAAACCCCAGACAAATGATGTGCATGTCTCTGTCCTGGTGAGATGTGCAGCTACTGCCATTAGTAGCTCAGCCTGCAAAATGGAGGCATAGGCTCTGTTCAGATGAAGTACAAATGGGCAATAAACATGAAAATATCCAGAAGCACTGGCTATTAAAGAAATACAAATTAAAAGGAAACTAAGATTTTATCTTGTGGAATAAAGAGGGTGTGGAATACCAATTTAATGCAAGGAGAAACCTCCCAGAAGAGCTGTAAGTCTCTGGGCCGGACCTCAGGGTGTAAATCAGTGATGCATAGACTGAGATTTCACGGTCTACATAATCAAACACAGCCATTCAACAGAAAGTGTCAACTTTCATTTTGACAAACATGCATACATTTTCTTTTATCTTAAAGAGAATAAAAATTAAGAAATTAAAACAATGCAGAAGTTCAAAACAAGATGGTAGGAAGTTAACAATGGTTGTTATATTGAAGGTTGTTACCCATTTTTATACATTTTGGTACAGGGTCTCACTACTGAGCTCAGACTCAGAATGATCTTCCTGTCTCAGCTTCCCCAGCACTGGGATTAAGAGCATGCACCACTATGCCCAGTCTTGAGGATGGCTCAGTGCCCCCAGGGGCAAGGCTGTTGTAGCATGTGGTGCTGGTAATTGAATCACTGTTTCTGTGCTTACCTAAGCAGATGCTTAGTGCATAGTGTTATCTTCAAAATAGTTCAGAATACCAGATATAAACATGAAAAATTGATCAAACAATTAGACAATTAGGAACAACTGTTCCATTCAATAGATCAATAGAAACCAGTGGTGCAATTATCATATATATATATATTTCCCCTTCACAATATCTATTGTACCTTTCAGATTTTATTTACTCTTTCAGTTTCTTACACTAGGAAGATGATGCAATGGTTACACGTGTAATTCTGATTTATTTCACTTGTGAGTATGATCTCCAGTTGCATCCATTTACCTATAAAAGCCCTTAGTGTATCTTTTTTTAATAGTTGAGTAATACTTCATTGTATAAAATACTGAAACAAATAATCAAATATCTAAAAAAATTATCATTTTTGTCTCTGTTATTTAGTAAAGGAATAATTTAATAACCCAGGGAAGAGATGCATAGAAGTAATCTCAGAACAGAGAATTGGATTTCTAAATGCAGTATGCCTGGCCTTTGCTATGATTTTGAAAAGTTATTTTTTGAATACTGGCAGAAATTAAAATTAAATTTTAAGATAGGGTCTTTCATGTTGCTAAATTGCCCAGGCTGATCTCAAACACAGGATCCTTTTAATTCAGCCTCCTGTGGCACTGGGTTTACAGTAATGGGCCACCACACCCAGCTCAGTACTGTGACTCAGTGTGCGCTGTACTTCAGGGTGTAAGGGCTAGAAACTGGGTGCCCAGTGTGATGAGCTGAGCAGTGAATGTTGGCTACCTGGAGGAAACTGGGTAGCCAGGAAGATGCATTGCGAGGCATTCCAATAGTTACCCCAAAGTGTAGGGACCTCTGCTGGGGCCTGGTATAAAAGGGCTGGCTGCTGACACTGTCTACTGCCTGTCTTCCCATGTTGCCTCTTCCAAGCACATCCTACCATTGTGCTACCATCTGCTATGCAAACCTCACTAGACTGGAGCAGAAACCTGTGCCTTTTAGGTGTTCCAAAACCATAACTAAACTCCTTTCTTTCCAGATTACTCACCTTTGATACTTTGCTAATGTGTGAAAAAATGCAGTAATGTGAATTATGAAAAGCTACTATTTACTGTAGTCCACTGAAAGGTGGTGAACTGAGAATCACTGATATTACCAATGTCCACTCAAACAATACTTAAAATAAGGACAGTGTTTTAGCATAAGAGAATCATTTTTAACATCCAGGTAGTGGTAACTGCACACTGGCACCTTATTTCTATGGAAAAACCCCGTGAAAGACAGGGTTGGCTATGATGTTAGTGAAATCTGATCGCAATATTCAAGAGATGAATATAAAACCTAGGACTGCTAATTCTCAACTTTGGTTGTACCTTATTTTCTAAAATATCTTGGGCTTACCCCATGTGAATAAAATCAGAATCTCTGGAGATGAAAAAAAAATAAACTTCTGTGTAAAAATAAAAATAAAAGAGAACTACAAGTCAGTTGTTTTGTATCCTACATTAGCTTATTGCCTGATTTTAGATGTTTTGTATAAATACATGATATATGGTTTTTTCATGTAACATTTTAGAACTTTTCCCTCTTTATATCGCCAAATGGTCTTTATGCAATTCTGTGAATATGGACTTCCACCCACGTTTCTTCAGCATGATCTTCCTGCGGTTTCACCACACACACTGGGTCTGGATCAGAGCCACCGCTTCTCTTTTCTCTTCCTGTTTGCCTTTTCTCGGATCTCTTTTTCCTCTTTCTTCTTTCTCTGAGAGTCCATTAGCATCCAGATAGGATGATACTGGCTCCACATCAACTAACATCTCTCCAATGAAGAGACTCTGATATTCTCTTCCAGTGTGCAAATGCAGCCGAGCATCCTACTGTGGGCGCTGAAAGAGGACACTGTGCATTGTGCCACTTTAAATGTGGGCCTCCTGAGCCATTACCTTGTCCTCCTCGCCACAGTAAACTATAAATGTGTCAGCGCATAAATCTTACTTAGGCAACAATGGTAATTTGCTAATCAGTTGAATTAAACTCAAATATGTTTTGCTTGCCTACCTTAGCACTGCTTATTTTTTAAATTGATACATAGAAGATTCAAAATGGAAGTGGACTTGACCAACCCAGATTTCTCTTGATTGTCCTTTGCCTGGGAACTCTTTGCTGATGCATGTGAAGAGCAGCTACAATAACAAAATCTGATTGAGAAGGCCTTTGGGAAAATAAATAAAAATTAGGTAGAGGCTATCATTTCACCTCTGCTTGCACTAAAGAACTTCTATAATGTATGTGCTCTCCTCTTGTCTCTCCCAGGTGTGTGGCTGACATTAGATGGGGTCTTGCTAAGACATTTGACATAGGTTTGAACTCCAGGATGGATCCATTCTGACAAGACACACACACCTAAGATTTAAGCCTTTTGTTCCCTCTTTTGCTGTGGATGACACTCTGTTTAGGTATCAGTCTAGTGTTAGAAGGAGGAACAGAAAAGGAAGCATTCTTTTTGGTAGCAGGCCCATAATTCCTTATAAATTGGTCTAAAATGATCATCTCCCATTATATTGTGCTATGAAATATCTACACATCAACTCAGCAAGGTAATCTTATACTTCTATGACAGTATGATTGTCTCAAGAAGTACAGAATAAACAGATCTCAGAAGGATTTTAAGTAATTTAACTCCAAACCAAGTTTCTCTATAGTGATATGATTAATATTTTGGAGCAAGTGATTCTCTCTTGGGGGAAGGTTGTCCTGTGCCGTGTAAGGCACAGCATCCCTGGCCTCTACTCCCTGTATCCCAGTGGTAGCCCTTGAGCTAGAACAAGGGAGAATTTCTCTTGAAAGTACCACGTGTCACTGTTCGAGAACTAATGATATAAATCATCAATAATTTTTCACCTTAGGAAATTAGTATTTGTATGTCAGTGTATCTATGAAAGTCAGAAAACCTGTACTTCATCACTAAATTTATACAAAAAGCCACTTTAAGCTCTCCTTCTCTCTCTCTTCACTCCTCCAATTATCTTTTCCCTCTTCTCATCCTTCCTCTTTCCTCCTCTCATTTCCTCTCTTCTCTCTTTTTCTCCTCTGCTTAGGTCTCCCCTTTCCTTCCCCTCCCCTCTTCTGCACTCCCTTTCCCTCCCTCCATTCCTCTCTCTTCTCCTCTCCCCACTGTGGCCTCCCCATGGCCCCTTTCTTCTCCTTTCCTCTCTTCTCTCTCCTCCCCTCTCTCCCCCTTCCCTCCCCTGCCCTCCTCTCTCATGTCCTCTTCTCTCCTCCCGTTCCTTTCCCATGTTTTTCTTTGGCTTGTGTTCTAGAGACTGAACTTGTATTTCCTCTGTACCCTAAATTTCCATTCCATCCTATATTCAGTACACACTCCACATTGTCATCGAATTAATCTTCCTACCATACATGGAGTTGTTTATTCCAAAGAAATAGATTGGTATGCAGCCAACACAATCAGTTCAGTTCCTATTGTGCTTCTTTTAGTAATTTAGCTATGGTAATTTGCAATAATATTCAAGATGGCTAATAGTATGACATAATGCATTTCAGCATATTTGTTTGGATATGGTCATGGTAAAGTGAAGGAATTGATTTAATAATGAATTTAACTACTAGACTGTATACACTGAACAAGCCTCAAGGCATGGATTTGTAAGCATACTTATAACAGCAATTTGATATGAAGGTAAATTATGGTTTAAAATATCTGAGTATGATAAAAGAATTTTTAGAAGACAAAATTGAATAAAGTTAGTTTTGCTCATATTTTAGTTTTAAGGTATCATAGGTCAGTAATGTTTTAGACTCTGGTAGAATTTAATTCTGGTAACAGCTGATTAAAATTCAAAACACAAAGACTTCTGGTAGTAATTTAGAGAATGATTAGATGTAAAACAAACCTTGGACAAATTTACATAACTTTTAGTTTTGGCACTTATAAAACAAAGAGTTTGACTTCTGAGAAATGAATGTAATTCCAGATTCCTCAGATATACTATTTTTTTTTTTTTCGGAGCTGGGGATTGAACTCAGGCCCTTGCTCTTGCCACGGAAGCACATATTAAACTGGGCCATCTCCTCTGTCCCCCTCAGATATACTATTGAAACAGGAAAAAGATTGAGCAAATGACGTGAATGAATAACATGGGTAAATTGCGGCTTATACACAAAGAAACAGTGCATCCCTCACTTGTAGACAGTGATGAAGAGAACTACCAGCCTCATGGCTTTTGGCCAGTTTTGCTTCTCTGCTAAGAGTTTAGCTGAAGCCCCTACCCTTTAGGAAAGTCCAGGGACAAGCAGTCTTATGGTCTTTGGGGTCAATGTATAGAATTGTGTTCTATTGAGCTAGAGTTGCAGGAGAAGAGCCTCTGAAGAGAGTGACCGGTGGGCTTGGGTGGTAGTTTGGAGATACAGTCTTGATTTTAATGTGTTCACATGAACATCTATGTTTTTTGTTTGTTTGGTTTTGTGGGGGGGGCATTTGTAGAGCTTTTCTGAGGTGATCTGGGAAACACAGAGGTGTAGCACTCAGGTTCCCATTCAAGGAAGCACTTGCTGCCCAGCTGTGCTCTCTAGACAGCCACCACTTGGTAGCTCTTTCAGAGCTTTCCCTGGCTGCAGAGAACCGCCCTTCCCATTTCCCTTCACTGCCAGATCGTATTCTTCCCAAGGCTGTCTGAGTCTGTTTACTGGGCAAAATAGGAACGGAAAGACCCAGCGTATCAGCCCAGCATGAACAGTGTAAGGCACAGTACTTGCATCAGAGCTCCCTGTATGTGTGAAAGAACCTTTGTTGGGCCAACATTGTGGCTAGCACAGTTTGACTTCTTTCCCTGCCAAGAGCCAAGGACTGCTTTTCCATCTTCCCTGCACTGTTGTTTATAATAAACGTTGTACACTCAAAACTTTGTTTTAGCATCTGCTTCCAAAAGACTCAACCTGTGAGTAAGAAGTGAAAGTGTGGAAATAATCAACATTTGTCACTCCCCATCCATCTTTCGTCTGGCACATCTTCTATCTCAGATTCAGGAACTTCTGTTACTCTGCCTTTGTTTACTTAGAGTTAGATTTTAGCAAAATTTGCAATGCTGTATTGTTGTTCATATAGTTAAACACTCATTTATAGGTCTTGAAAGTCCACTTTTTTTTGCCATGCTTACTGGAATGTTTCAGTGACTTGCAGAGTTCTAGAAATGTACACATGTTCAACACATTCACCTTGTGGCAACTCTTGCCTTATGGGTCAGCTACATATGCAAATTCCCTCTTGCCTTATGGGTCAGCTACATATGCAAATTCCCTCTGTGTGTTTTACTCACTGTTGACTGGGGCTGGTTTTTAATTCTACTTACGAATAGAAGTATGATAACTTACCTAGAAAATGCAGGAGATAAATCAATGCCTTTCTTTATCATTATAAAATAGTTGAGAAATACAATAATTGGTTAAGTGAGGGGTAATGGAAAACAGATTTTGAGATGAAGCTAATGAGAGCCTTCAATGAGATTGGAGAAGAGCATAATGGCTGGAAAAACAGAGTGAGCCCTCTAAGGGAAAACAGAGATGTAAGCATAACATTGGTACAAAAATATAATTCTAAATAACTGAAAAGCTTATTTAATTATTGAATTAAAGAAATCATTGATGTAGAAAAACTTAACTTTATTAATTATTATAGAATTATATTTTCATATTTTTAAAAGAAATTATTCCTTCCAACCCTTAGTTCTAGAAATATAAGTGATTTAGTGTTTCATCATAAAACCATGTTTCTATAGGGATTCTTATGGGGAGACAGTGTTTTTCATTTAATTGACTTTTGTTGTTGTTGTTGCAGAACCAGGGATTGAAAACATTGTTCTCTGTGCTGCTGGAAGACACTTGGGAATAAAAGGGTTATAGCTTGGGCATATGTGAAAAGATAACTGGACTATGAAACCGAAGGGTCTTGTAGTACCTTACAGCTCTGAACAATTCTGAATCTAATTGTGCAAGCTTTTACGATCTTTATCACTATAGTTTGTTCATGGGTCACAAAGTTCACAGCCAATGATACAAGGATTTATTTAACAGAAAATATACTCTAAGGACTCTCAGTCTCTTGCATAGTTTTACACATGTGAAATCAAAAGCTAGTATCAGAAAGAGGCTGGAGTGAATATGTAGCAAAAGACCATCTTTTGCTGAATAAATAGTTGAGTATCTAGTAAACTGGATGTAAATCAAAATTTTATTTAGTGGTCATGGCTAGGTATATTAACTTGATTAGGCAAACAGATAGACAGATAGATATTAGTTGCATGCCCTTATAAATAAGACAAAATAATTTTCTTTCCTTTCTTAAATTGTAACTGTAGTGTATTCAGCTGCAAGATTCTTAGCATTACTACTTGTTCTTATTTCAAGTTGAGGTTGCCCAAAGCACACAGAAAATAGAAGAAATTCACATGCATAAGGTAACTAGAATGTTAGAAAGGACTATCCTGGTCTAGAGAAGGGACAGGAGAAAAGGCTTATTTTGTGAAAAGAAAGAGTAGAATGTAAGTTTCATCTGGACAGATGTTATATCTGGTTCAGTGCTGCATAAGGGTACCTTACCAGTGCCAAGCACACACGAAGCCCACAGCAAATACTTATTAAATGAATCAATTGACTCAAACTCAATTGTTTTTGCTTACTAAGTATGAATGAAATATGCTGTTTTGATTCCCTTCTCTAAAGTTCACGAAATACAATGGAATTATATTATTTTGTTGTAACAGTTGTTCTCCATGGATACCAATTTGGCAGGAAACACAAAGAACAAAGACTATGATAGCAGATAAACAGTTTGGGAGCTCGTGCTCCAGGTGGGGAATTGAATACCCCAAGGTCAGATGTTCTTGCCAACACACTCCTTTGTGTACAATAGTCACATTTGATCTAATCTTTCTAGTTAGATATTTTCATTTAATTTGTAATAGAGTGAAAAATATAGAAATATTCAATAAATGCTCCCCTTATTTGAAAGTCATTTTAATTGTGGGGCTACTAGCTAGCTTAAAAGTAGGAAAAAGATAAATAGTAAAATAAGTCTTGCAGAACTATGACTGGAGAAATACTGAGTATATCACATGCCTAAGCAACCTTTAGATGATGATTGTTTAAGGGTATTTCCACCAAGGGATGTCTGTCTGTAGTAAGGTGATGGCTCCTACGAATAACCCAGATTATAGGGCTTCAGAAATCTGTTTCATGTGATTTTTATATAAAGGTTTTAATTAAGTATAGGGAACTTAGAGCAATCTTGAGCCAGAAACCAAAGTAAAAAAATAAATGTCTGTTTTTTTTCCAGTAACATTGAAAAAATTAGTTATTGTAGACAGTTGAGGGAAAGAAAATCTTTTTTCCCCTTTCTTCCCCCAAAACATAGTTTACTCCATATAAGAAGTACCGCTAAACCAAAATGAAAAGCTTTTTCATTATGGCTGAAAATACTGATTATATCTCAGACAAAATGACACAGACCTGGCCTTTTTCTCCAAAGCAAAGCAAGCTGTTATTTTTTAATAAAGATTTCAGTCAGTAACTATATATCTTCACTTCAAGTTGCACTTCAACAAAATAGAGCACTTCAAAACTATCCCCAAGCACCATTAAGGTGATTGCTACTTGCTCCAAATATAGTAAAATAGAGATGCAGACAAGTTATGTGATTTGTCATGTCTTGGTCCCTAGAAAAGACAGAAATACTAACGTTTAGGTTACATATTGAGCAGTATTGAGAAATTCAAATATTTTGATAAACAGTTTATATTATAAATGTAGTTATTGACTTAATAAATATGTTTTGAGCACTTGCCATGTGGTGATAAGAAAATCATCAAAATATATTCAACAGGAGAGATTTTCCCTATAGAGTATTTTGTATCAAAGGAACTGAAATCCAGGATTCTATACTGTGTGCCACATTAGGTATAAGCTAATGTCAGTTAGTGCATTGGGATCCTAAGAAATACTGTATTAGATGAGTCTATCTGTGATAGTAGACTGCTTTGCATGTTTTGAATTTTTCATCTCTAAAGTGAGTAATATTCTCCAGAACACTGATGGGTATGCTGCAGTAACTGGAGAATTAAGGAATGAATAATATAATATCTGTCTGCTACATTGTCTAATGAGGAGGTTAGGGAAAATATACAAGCAATTACAGTAAAATATAATGTCTAATGCACTAATAATTCAGGGATAATTTCAGAGGAAATTTTGTCAAGGTATTAAAATTATATTTGCCTGTCAGGAATGTCAAGGTCAGGGAAGCATTTCAGAAAAAGGCTTCAGGATGAGAAAAAGTATCACACATGTTTACATTGACATATCATTGGGTTGAAAAGTGTGTGGATCTGAAAGGAAAGGGATGGAGAAATAAGACTCTATAGGTAACTTTGAATAGTAATTCTCAAGTGTCTTCAGTGCCATACTGAGGAACTAGGGCCTTCTAATGTGGTTAAAGAAGGATCCTGGGAGACCCATGGATTGAATGAAGAAACTGCTTCCTGGTAACTGGTAATAAGTTGAATCAGAAGAGACCTAGAATAACCAAGGCAATCCTAGGAAACAAGAGTAAGGCAGGAAACATCATATTCCCT
Organism: Tympanoctomys barrerae; assembly: GCA_002564285.1. Lineage (NCBI taxonomy): Eukaryota > Metazoa > Chordata > Mammalia > Rodentia > Octodontidae > Tympanoctomys > Tympanoctomys barrerae. Next base: position 10,059 of record NDGN011468571.1, read on the forward strand.
GACTTCAAATTATACTACTAAGCTATAGTAATATAAACAGCCTGATACTGCCACAAAATCAAATGTGTTCATCAGTGGAACACAATAAAGGATTTAGAAACAACCTCAGGCACTTTCAGCTATCTGTTCCTTGGAAAAGGGAGGAAAGATACCTTCTATACAAAATGGTGTTCAAAAACTTGGTTAATCATATGTAAAAGATTGAATCTAGATCATTGGTTCTCACCATTACCTATCTGAGTAGAAACACTTAATGTGATGGAAGATAACTTAGATGAAACTCTTGAAGACATAGCCATAAACAAGTACTTTGAACAAAGGTCCAGATTTATAAGAAATAATGCCAAGAATCAATAAATAGGATCATATCAAATTGAAGAGCTTCTCCACAGCAAAGGAAATCACCAAAGGAAGAGAGAAGCTAGAGAATGGAGAAAAATCATTGTTAGTTAATCCTTGAACAAAAGACTTACAACTGGAATATATAATGACTTTGAAAAGTTGGACCCCCGTGAAAATTAAAGATACAATCAAAAAGTGGGAACTGAAAAAAAAAAGAAAAAAAGCGGGAACTGAAATGCGTAGATACTTCTCAAAGGAAGTCAAATGGTCAATAAATACATGAAACAATGTTCAGCATCTCTGACCATTAGAAAAATGCCAACTATGAAAACATTGAGATTCCATCGTACTGCAGAAAGAATGGCTTTCATCAAGAAATCAAATAATAACAAATGTTGGTTCAAAAAATAAATGACAAATGCTGGTGAGGCTGCAGGGAAAGACACAACTTTTTTTCATTGTTGGTAGGAATGTAAAGTAGTATATCCACTATGAAATCAACATGGAGAGTCCACAAAGGGCTCACTGAGACATTCCGTTAGATCCAGCTAGTTTGCTTCTAGCTGTCTTCCTGAAAGACTTTAAAGTATGTTTATTACAGCACATCTCATAATAGCATCTCTCTAATTTATGTCACTTAGCATTGCCATCTGGAGAGATCCATTTTCCTACAAATCACTCAAATTAGTACTTCCGTATAGCAGAAGAGTACTCTGTAAATACTATGTTTTCTTTATTTGTTTATCTATTGATGGATATATAGGGCACTCCCATGATTCACCCACAGTGAATATAATTATGTCCTACAAGCATGGACTAATGAAATAGTGAAAAGGAATGGATAGTGAAAGAATATAAAGAACAGGTATACATCGACAGCTCAAGTATTTATTTATTTATTTATGTATTTATTTTTAGTGTATTTTGTACAGGGTCTCACTACACAGCTCAGACTCATAATGATCCTCCTATTTTCAGCATTCCCAGTGCTGGGATTACAGGTGTGCACCACCACGCCCAGACTCAGTGGCCAGCTCAGCGTACCTGGGCGGGGGGGGGGGTGGGCATCACGGCATGTGGTGCCCGGTCCCTGCTTTTGCCTACACAGGTGCTTAGACTACTGAACTATCTCCCTGGCCCTTTTAGGTATTTTTAGTTATTAGGAAAAATTGGTAAAGTGTGAGTTGTGTCAGAGTGACTGTCTTCAGTGAAAAGAGTTACACCATCTGGAATATACCTTTCTAGCTCTTATAATTCTTTGGGGGTTTTTACTTTGAATAGTTTTGAAGCTATTTTGTAAAATCTTATGTTTTGAATAACTGGTTTGAATAAAATTACCACTGTATTACTGTATTATATACATTGTTTTGCATCTGCTTGTAAATTCATTTTGGACATCAATGTACAATGTGTGTGTATTTGAATTCTCTTTTTAATGCTTTAAATGACTTACCAAAACCTTCACTAATCCACGAGTGAAGTAAAGTGTTGAGCATGGGCCCATTAAAGAGAAGACAAAGAAGTTAAAATGTTTACTTTGTAGTTTTTTTTTCCTGTAAGTTCTTCTTACCTTGTCAATTTCTCTTCTCACCAGTACCTCTCTCCTGTGAGAAGCTCCAGAAGAGGAGGCACCTGGCTACTCGACTACCACACAGCTTCAATGAGATGGCATGGATGAAATAGGTGCTTGGTCAAACTTTTTCAAAAAATGTTCTTAGAATAGGAAAGAATTAACTTAGAATATTGTTGCTTTCTGGAGGTAAGTGATGTGTAGTTTTTCTTAAGAGTCTAAGTGTTCACAGAGGTTTAGAGAATCAGAAAAGAAATATTTACATTTTCAGGAAACTTGAATTTTTCACTCTAAGCTTTCCTTATCTTTATTATTATTGTGTACAAACTGATATTTTTATTACATTATTTCATAATTTTGTTTTTGAAGTACTTGCCTTTCTTTGAATAAAAGTAGATGTCCTTCACTACCTGAAACTTACAATTCTGAAATTATTTCAGTATACACATAGATATCTATTGTGCCATATCTCAGTATTTCCTTGAAATAGGTGCTCTGCTGAGCAACTTGGTAAGGCTATTGCTGCACTGTCAGAGTCCCCATCAGAAGACTCTGACACTCAGGACTATAGATGTTTGGAGTATAATATATTGTGTTAGTATATTTCAAGATAATTTAAATAACACTATCATAATTAAAAACCCAGTTTTACATTTGAAGTTAAATCAAAGGATTTTCTTTTCCAGCTAAGCTAAAATACTGTCACAAATACTTCATTTTCTAAAATTTATGTATATTTATAATAAAATTTATATATATTTATATAAATATATTTATATTTATATATGATATTTATATATATATATATTTTAAATTTTATGTGTTTGTTACAGAGTCTCACTACACAGCTCAGATTCATAGTGATCCTCCTGTTTTAGCCTCCCTAGTGCTGGGATTACAGGCATGCACCACCACACCTGGTCTTGGTGGCCAGTTCTGTGCACCTTGGGCAGACCTGTCCCAGTATGCAGTACCAGGGATCAAACCCATGTCCTTGCACTTTCCTAGAAAGTGGTTAGACCACTGAGCTACCTCTACAGCCCCAAATGCTTTCTTTATATGCAACATCTACTCCATCTTCCAGCTAATTCTAATTACTAATGTATATTAGTTACCTTTACCTACCCCTGCAAATTAAATGCTTCTTGAGTAGGCAATTTCAAAGAGATCCAAAATGGATCTACTTATGCTGCAATTTTAAAACTGCCATATTTCTGTTTGTCTTCTGTACTTATTACCTTACTGATGTAAATAAAATCTCAAGGATAATTCTTTTTCATTTTAATCTAATTTTATGTGGTAAATTAAGCTCAGATATTCCTGAAAACTTAGAACTATCATCTTTCAAATATTACTACGTTGCACTCGATTTATAATGATTTTTTGGAAATAGAATTATTGACCTGCTCTTCTTTATATTTTGATAAGTTCAAACTTCTATTTATCTTGTGTATTAGTCACTCAGAAAGATGCTGTCAAAATAAATAGATAGATATAACCAAACCAGTGCACACATTTCCAGAGACAGAAAAGTCTGGGGATAAAATGAGCATGACTACAATGTTTTGTGAAATTTGATAGATAATCAGTGACTGCTACATCCACCTGTTACCTTGTGTTTGCTGTTGTTATTGAACGCAGAAGTGTGTGCAACTCCAGGAAGAATCAAACATGAGATTTACTTTTCAACAGACTGAATAGAATATCCACTGAATGTGATAATTTAAAAAAAATTTTGTAAGGATAACTTGGTGGAGTGTTCACAAGTATAATAAAGGAAAGAATATTAGCATTTGATGAATTAATGCATATTTCCAGGCCCTTAAACAGCTGATTGTGTATTTCCTCTATATTTTCTACTTTCTGAATTATTCATGCAATAACAATAATAAATAACATTTTTGAACTTGAAATAGGTTTCAAACATGAACATTTCATGTATCATCAATAAAACTATAGAAATACCATCAAGAGTTTAGATAAATAAAATGGTAAAATGGTAAACAAAACAATTTTAAATATTAGAACACATTTACCAGAATTTTAGCAATGTATACATTCTTAATCCATTTCTATTTATTTTCTTAAAACTATAAAAGGACATTGCTCTTGAATTGGTCCCCATCTACATTTTTTAAGATAATGATAAAAATAAGATTCCCACAAAACGTGAGTGGACTTTGAATGTCCGAAGAAGTCTGATTTTGTACTTGTTTGCCCCAAGAGTTGGGCAGTTAGCCACACTTTCTGTTTCCTTTATTTCTTTTGAAAATAAAATAAAACCCAAAATTGGATAATAAAAAAAAAA